>JBANCY010001324.1:0-11724 GCA_037040045.1 Phorticella flavipennis | reverse complement strand
TTCTGCCTGTTACATACATTCCAACAAAACTATTATACCATTTTTCCCATTTTTCAAATGGGATCAGGGTATAAAAAAGTTCTTCAGTGAAGGAAGCCAGAAATAAAGTAAAATAATGCTTCAGGCTTTGACCCGATAGGGTTGTTATGGCCATATAATAATAATTGTTTCTTTGAGATACTTTTACGCTCCATCTTGTTTCGATTCGACAATAACTTACCTACGTGCATACCATGCACTCCAAGCTCCCCCATTTTCCGCCCACGAACACCCATCGGGAATAAAAACACTGGGGATTTGCATATGTCAAATGAGTGTGAACAAAATCGTTTATAATGTAGAAATTGTTAGTACTCGCGTGTTGAAATTTGTAGATACATGGACTTTATGTATAATTTGTCAATTCCCTTTCCTCGTTTTCTACTCTTCTTTCCGTTGGTGTTTCGTTCGAAACCGACACGTGCATCAATCCTGTGGACAGGACGCAAGTATGGGGTCTTTCTTGGTCCGCGTTGATGAAGTTGATGCAGTTGACCATAATTTTTGATACTACGCGAAGGTTTTTGACGCCAATTTGCAGTTGATAGATTGTTTTTGGAAAGGAATTAATAACTTAAATTTCACTTGAATACCCCCCGTTGGGGCTGGAGTATTAATAGGTAAATAATATAATATTAGTTCAAAAAATTTGTAGCGAGAGAACTGCTAGAAGTTCGCTCGCTTTCTCCACTTCCGTCACTTCACCTCTCGTTCATTCCTTGCACTCTCTCTTGTTCCCACACTCCCAAGCCTGCTTCTCTCTCTCTCTCTCTCTCGCTTTTCTCTCCACTCTCTCTCTCTCTCTCTCTCTCTCTCCGCTGGCTTTCTCTCTCACCCGCCGGCCGGTTCTTTCCCGCTTCGCTCCGCGCCTTTCACTCTCCGCTCCTTTCGCATTCCACTAACCCATTGGCAATTTTGCCGGAAAATATATGAAATTTGACTTACGTTTTTCATTTTTGAATTCGAAACGCACAAACAACAAGAACACCAAAAGCGATTTTTTTTTGTTCAAAAACACATCGAAACACCCAGATCGATAAATATGTATGCATATCGATAGACTTTCAGACTGATTTCGACATGTGTGGGGGGCGCTTGCAAATATGGAACTGTTATATATATGGGGACTATGGGGTTTTCCTTCAATTCATTTCGTTTTCTTTTTTGTTTTTCTTTGGACTGCATTGTTGTTGTTGTTGTTGTTGTTGTTGACGTTGTAGTTGTTGTTGTTGTTGTTGTGATGGTTGTTGTTGTCGTTGTTGTTGTCGTTGTTGTTGTATTTGCAATTGAAGTTGCTGTTTGTTGTTGTTGTTGTGCTTATCTTGAAATTTATCATTAGCATTTTTGATTTTTGATTTTTTTGTTGTTTTTTTTTTTTTGTGATTTTTTTCATTTCTTTTTGGTTTTGTTAATCGATCGATCTCAATCGCGCCCTCCTCCTAACGTATGCGCCACGAGAGCGGCTCCTTCTCCAGCTCCTTGGCCCGCTTGGCCGCCTCCTGGTTGCGCTTCATGATCTCCTTTTGCTCCTGCTCCGAGAGCAGCGTGTAGTAGTTGCCATCCTTGCGCAAATACCCATTGGCCACGGCCCCGTGCAGGGTATGCGGAATATGTCGCTTCAGCTCGACGGGCAAACGCTGCAGACGCATCGACAGCATGCCAATCATCTCCGGATAGCTAACCGAACGGTTCAATTCCTTCATTAGCTTTAGAACCGTTTGAAATAGATCCGGCAATTGTTGGCGTCTGCCATTGTTGTTGTTGTTGTTGTTGTTGTTGCTGCTAGTGTTGTTGTTGTTGTTGTTGCTGCCGCTGTTGTTGTTGTTGTTGTTGCTACTGCTGCTATTGTTGCTGCCGCTGCTGTTGCTGTTGCTGCCGCTGTTGTTGGTGGTGCGCGACTCCAGCTGCCCCTTGGACTGGTGGCCAGTCAGCTGCGGCTGCGACTGGCTGGGCAGCAGATGCATGGGCGCACGCCTGCCCATGCCGCCGCCGCCACCACCACCACCGACAGCAGTTGGCCCAACGTGGACGCCAGCCGCCCGAGCACTGGCCGGCGTAAAGCTGGGCGCGCTCACATTCAGCTGATGCGACCGGATTTGCAACGGTTGCATATCAAAATGCGACGACGAGCCCAAGCTATGTCCAAGTGCATGTGGGTGTGGCTGTGGGTGAGCGTGTGGGTGTGGATGGTGCTGTGGCAAGTGCTGTTGCAGCTGGTGCTGATGATGATGATTGTGGCGATGATGATGATGATGATGCTGCTGCTGCTGCTGCTGATGCTGATGCTGCTCCAGGTGATCATGCTGGGACAGGTGCTGCTGCTGTTGCTCCAGCTGTTGCTGTTGCTGTTGCTGCTGCTGCTGCTGATGCTGCTGATGATGATCCCAGCCTGTCCAGGAGCGCACGTTGTAGATGTTCGGAGTGGCGGCTGGTTCCGCCGGCTGTTGGAAGTCCGCGTAGTAACGATAAAATAACGGCATGCGAGCACTATTGCTGGACGTCAGATTCGAGCGGTTGCTCAACGAATCACCATGGCCATAGCCGCCGCCACCAACAACACCACCACCACCACCAGCACCAGCACCACCTCCACCACCGGTTGCGTTGTGGCCAAAGTTGTTGTAGTTGCGCGTGTTGCCGCCGTGTCGTTCCATGTGTCCCGATGCCATTTGTAGGCCACAGCCGCCGGAGCTAGAGTTACGGCCGTAGTGGAATCTCTTGTGGCAGCTGCCGCTGCTGTTGCTGCCACCGCTGCCGCCGCTGCTGTTGCTAATGCTGCTGCTGTTGCTAATGCTGCTGCTGCTGCAATTGGTTGCGGTTGCCGTTGCCGCTGCTGCCGCCGCCGCCGCAGTGGCCGCCGTTGTTGCTGCAATCGCGGCAGTTGCTGCTGCCGCCGCTGTTGCTGCCGCCGCCGCTGCCGTCGCTGCCGCCGTGGCTGGTGTCTTCGGACCGTAGGATCGGCTGTGTATGAAGATCTGCTTGACGCTGTTCACTTGCTGCTGGTTCGTTGTCGTCTGTTGGGCGTTGTCACCTGAATTTAAAAGCGTATGCTCCATTATTACACAGATCAATCAATCGATCAACCAAATCAACCAATCAATCAATCAATCAATCGTTTGCGAGTTTCGTCTGCTGCAGAGCTTATCTCAAAACACAATGCGGGACCACAAAAAAAAAAAAAAAAAACAAACAAACTAAAACCTCGATAGTCTCGATAATAAGGAAGGATTTTAGGTCGTCGTCGTTTATCGCTTATCGCCTGTCGTTTATCGGGCTTATCGATCGCTCTCTTTCCCTATCGCCCTTCTTCTGCCCTCGTGCCCCTGGTGCTTGGTCCTTGCCTTTGCTGCTTTTGCTGCTTTCGTAAATTTTTTGTCGTTTTTGTAAGAGTCTAAGATCCCGCGATTAAAGACAATAAAGCTTACACTAATTTGCAATTGTTGGGTTTTGGGTTTGGTTCGATTTCTGTATGTTTGCCGAAATGTGAAAATTTTGTCGTTCGAATAGTCTGAACGGGATCTGATTGTTGTTGTTAAGTGTAGTTAGTCTGTTGTCTGACTGAAATCAAACACACACAAAGTGAAAAATTAAATAAAATTAAACAAAATTAAAAACCCATGTGTATCTAGGTGAGATGACAGGTCCAGTCTACTATGTTTACGATCCAAACAAACCTATCCCAAACCCAACCCCAAACCCATCCAATTCGAAATGACATCGCCATGACATGGTGAAACGATAGAGTGCTGCAGTCGAGAGTGCTCGACTGCGGGTATACCCTGATCGTATAACTTGGGTGTTTATGATCCGATCCTTCTGAAATTTTTAGGAATCGCTGATCTCATTATAATGAATATATATTCTGGAATTCGCCCAATTATGATAAGAATTATTGAATATATAAGCACGTATTTAATTTAGGGGGGACCAAATAAGGGGGACCACTTTCTGCATAGAGTCTATTGGCACCCACATACTAAATTTCATGACTTTTGCATAAAAATTGTGGATGCTATACACATTTTGACACTTTCCGGGAAAATGGAAGGGTGTATCAAAATTTTGGGAAATTCCAATGGTATAAATCAGGGTATAAAAAAAACTAAACCAAACGATATCCAAAATGTTTAGATTCCTCTAAGAGCCCATAGGCGGCATAAGCTCGCGGGTTTTTAAGTTCCTTTCCAAGAAACTAGAGATTTTTTTTTGATATTCATTGGCACATTTGTCAGAACCGAACGGATCGAATCACTATATAGCTGTCATATAAACAAAAGCCTCAATGGACCAGTAGATAGCGCACTGTCCCGCCAAACAAGAGGTGGGAGTTCGAGTCCTGCTCATGCATGACCCTCCAAGAAAAAGGTAGCTTATGGCGAGGGACTTGAAATCCACCCACGTAAAAAAAGTAAATCAGTGAAGCAACCATGAATAGATGAAAATAATGCTTCAGGCTTTGACCCGATTGGGTTGTTATTACCATATAATAATAATAACCAATAGCCGGTCTTGCCAATATTTCCCATCTTTTATTTGATTACTTAAGACTCTACCGCTCCACCAAGTGAAAAGTGCGTTCATTACAATAACCCTAAAAGTAGAAAATCGTATGGATACCCAAGCCACATATTGTCATCAAAGACAAGATCGAATATCCATCGATCAAGGCTCATGATCTCTATTTGGTGGGATCAACTGGGCGTCATTAACTATGAGCTGTTGAACGCGAACGAAAACGTCCGCAATTTTCGGATAGATAAAGTAATTTTGCAACGTTGTCGTGCTGGAGCCCATATAGTCGGGTGGACGAAAATTACATGGAAACACTTCGTTCTTATCGTAAAGCCCACATGATGAATGGATCGTTTCATAGATAGTCAAAAAGTCCAGAGTTTTTCAACACGGTATCCGGGTTTTGGCGGAAAAATAGTGGTTAGCGATGGACAATACTTTGAGGCGTAAATGTGTAATCAATTTTTCATAATTAAGTTTCAGTATTCGTAGAAAAGAATAGGTGGCTGAGCAAAGGGTAAAAACAGCTGGAAAACTATTGGAACTCTTAATATATGTTAAGAAATTTAGTTACATTATGTAGAAGATGCTAAAATAAGGCTATATTTCTGAACAAATTGCTAAACTCATGGCAAAGAAAGTTAGTTAAGATGTTTGAAAGGATTAAAACACAGCACAATTATGGTATAAGTCAAGCTAC
This sequence comes from Phorticella flavipennis, assembly GCA_037040045.1. NCBI lineage: Eukaryota > Metazoa > Arthropoda > Insecta > Diptera > Drosophilidae > Phorticella > Phorticella flavipennis. The sequence continues at coordinate 6,473 of JBANCY010001324.1, read as the reverse complement.
GACTGAAAATTGGAAGAGCAAGTGGGGTTTGGGGGTCCTTCGACAAGACCTAAGTCAAGTTAAGTGTGAAAATTCGACACCTGAGGCAGACGTGCCAGACAGCTGAACCGTATGGAAACTATATATAAAGTGTCCTGAGACTGGGGACTGGGACTGGGACTGGGAATTGGGTAGACTCTCAATCTGTCAATCTGTTGCCCCGGAAGCAGCATATCACATAACAAATCTGTTTACATTTGGCAACACTTAAAGGTGCCGGGAAAAGGGTGTGGGGAACTGTGTGGCCGCAGGACAAGACCCAAATCTGTTTGCGCCAAAGCGTAAAACAATCTCCTAATGCCAACAAGCAGCCCCGAGTCAAGGAAAGTCGGAAAGTTTCCCCCGAAACCCACCGTACCACCGAACCACCGTCCCACCGTCCTCCCTTGCACGTCCAGGAACTTTGATTGGCCGCCCGATGATGAGGTGCGAGAAACCGCTTTAAATCCTTCGCCCTGAGGATAAATGTGTAACTTGAATGGTTTTCCATTTAAATTTTCATTTTCATTTTGATTTTGATTTTGATTCTGATTTTCTTTTTAGTTTCGACCAAAGATATATAGGTATATATAGCTGCTCTCCTTCTTGATGTACTCACAGTTTATTATATATTATTTTCTTCTTCCTTTTTGTGCTGTGGTAAATCGGGATCCCAATTTCTCTTTGTGGATGGTTGCGAAATGGTTTGGGTGTTTCGTCTGCTTGTCTGGAAAACCGGTTCCTTAGCCTTTGGGGGAGAGAAAAAGAAATAATATAAAAATAGATACGTTTCAATATGCGCAAAGCGAATCAAACAAGACGAAACAAATTTTTAAAGAATTCGATGAATTTTGCTTAGCTTGACATAAATCGAAGAGTTCAAAAATGTAAATGGATTAATAAATATATATAAAAACGATAATTGTATGACAAGTATGATTGATCTAAAGCGAGACGAGACGAGACTTTAAAATGCTAAAATGAAAAACAAAAAAACTAAACAAATATATGTGTATATATCCGAAACGAACTAGATGTCTGCGATGCGAATACTACGACCGTACTGTCACAGCCCCAGTGGCCCCCCAACACATATACCCCACGCCGGCAACACACGGTATCGGCTTTAACCCAGCCAGCTCTGAGCTCAAAGTCAGTCGAAATTATGACGAAAAACGACTTTTGTTATGGGAAAGTTTTGAACTGAAAATGTTTGGGCAAATCCATTCAAACTCGGGGAATATTACTTACCCCCGACACGGACATTGTGCCATTCTTCACGTTCACGAGCAAAGCGCTCGACGTGCGTTATACCCTCTATACAGCTCGCTATACACCTACACACACAACGGAAATGGTCAAATCCATCCAAACTCCGGGAGTATTACTTCCCCCTGGACACAACAACAAAGTAGTGGCCATAACAAGTGGAACTCGAACCCACACCTCTTGTTTGATGGGACAGTGGGACGGGACTATCCACTAGTCCACCGAGTTCCCCTGAAGCAGATATGGCCCTTTTTCACTACAGTTTCCTCGGTACTCGAAACACCCTGTATATAGCTCACTGTACGCACACATACACGCAACGGAAAAGGCGAAATATTGGATTACTCCGGGAGTACGACTTCCCCCAGAGACCGACATGGCGCTTTCTTCACTTTCACTGCGCTTTTCTCCTCCGGCTCAACACTCGAAACACCCTGTGCTCTGCTGACTCAACACACACAACACTCTTTGGCTGGCGTTGATGTCCGCGTTGCCCTTAACACATCACCATTTCCTAACTTTTCTTCGTATTTCTTTGTCTCTATCTTATGCACTTTTATTCCAATCTTTTATAACTTTTTTTTTCGGAAATTTTTATTAAAACTTAACTGTTTCGTAGCAATAACACATTCGATTGCACTCCCGACACTGCGAATAGTTGGGGAACAACTGAAAGTTTTCTTTCGTTTTCTTTCTAATGTTGATAAACATTGCATTTCCCATCATTTTGAGGTTTTATTAACTATATTATCGATTCATTGAATAGTTGCTAACATTGCCAATTATCGACATTAGGAAAGCTATATGAAAATATGCTTGGCGTTACACTCAATAATTGTGTAGCCCCATTGGGCACACTTTTCGGTGTTACCCTTTCGGTTTTCAGGCAAAATGGGAAAATGCATGCCTGAAAACTTACGATGTTTTTACAGTCTCTTTACAGCTCTTTTGCACATACTCTGTTAGGCATGTTTATCCCTCAAGCTTACATTAGATATAACAGCTGAAGCAAAGAACTGCAAAACTATTGCTGGCTCTATCAATATCCCCTTATCCCCCTTAAAGTTTCCAAAAAAACTATGAAATTTTACAACGATATTCTATTTTCCTGAAAATGATCAAAAACCGCTATTATACTATCGATGCAATATACATTTGGATAACATAAGCACCGATAGTTTTTACTTACCATATTAAAAATATTTATCGCACCATTTTCTATAGCTGTAAAACTATCAGAAGTACCTCGAAAATATCGAATATTTGCCAGTTTGACTATAGGCGGTATCAAAGAACTTCATTATTTGGAGCAGGGATCGACTATTTACGATGGTATCGATTTCTTAGATTAGTTGGAAACCTCAAAAGTATCGAATATGGATATTTATAGATATTTATGGATATTTATGTATATTTTTGGATATTTTTTATACTCAATACGAATTTGATCATTTTCATTCCAAGAACATAATTTCTTATTTATGATTTTTAGCAGCTTAAAGCTTGTAAAACTATCGATAATTGCGATAGTCTGAATGATTTATCAATTATTTGGTCGACGCACGCAGTTACCCGAATATTTTTTGTGTTATTGATTTGTTTTTCGTTTCTCTATCGATACATTGTATATAAATATCGAGAACTTTTTTGGCATCAAAGATATATCAAACATTTGACCACATTGCTTTCCTAACTATCGATATTCAATTGAGTGATTTTTAGCTTTTTTGTTGCCTCTAGTTTCACGACTATATGGCCGAAACATAGTTGGCTAGAGAGGAGATAAAAACCAAAACTATTGCATATATATCACGAGATGGATATGCAATAACTGCGATAGTTTTGGCTCAACTCTCCTCTTCATGAGACAGCATCTGGATATCTGCTGAGCCATTTTACTTACTTTTTCCAGAGGGGAATTAGAGGGCATGACCACTTTTGTATAGCTATATCAAAGTTTGTAGAGTTAAAATTATGTAAAGAAGTTGCAAATGCATTCTACCACCCTGTTCCTCTTTGAAAAAATAAATACTCTTTAGTTTTTTAGCCAAAAAGTTTATTATTTCACCAAAATTTAGAACACCCTTCTTCTAGTAGTAGTTTTTTTTTTTGGCAGACAATAAAATTTAGTCGAATTATCCAAGGTTATGGACCAAGTAGCGCGTTTTCCACAATGCAGTATGAACTAAAGGTTGCTCTCATTATTTCTTCATATCATCATCATATAATGTCACCAAAATTTTGATAGTGTTGCTCTTGAGTGTTATGAAATGTTTGTGTCTTGCAGCAACTAGTTTAATCCAATCATGCTCCTTCAAGGGTATAGTTCTTGTTGACTCAGGGGCTAGAAGGGGAGTGGATAAAGCGGAGATCATAAGTATATAGCATATATATCAAATTTCAGAAGTAAATTGTACTTACATTGAACCGTTCTGTGTGTGATGAGTGTGCGAGTGTGTGTGTGGCTTGGCGTAGCTTTATAATCCTAAGAAACGGCGGCATCTTTCAAAAATCAACAATAAATTGATCTATATATAGATATACATATGAAGTTAACATATTTTTATATATACATATTGCTTGCAGAAAGCTTTCCTTTGCGTCCTGCAAAATACGGGATGGATATAGAGGTGTTTTATGGCATTATCTGCTTTCACTTACCTCGAATTCCTTCAAGGAACCAATACGTATATATACATATATTCACAAATATATATATATTTTCCCAAACATATATATAAAATTATATATATTCAGTGAAAGTAATACCTGTGTACCACTAGCTAACTAACTAACTAACTCTTATGTAACTAACTTACGGAACTAACGGTTAAAATATATATATATATTCATATAAAACGTGACTTCTTCTATATCTTTTATGACTTTCACTTTTCACTTAGTCTTAAATTGTCATTTTTGAATGCAAAATGTGGCTTGCCTTTGGCTTTTTTTTGGTTTTTTTTTTTCATATTTTACTATTTTTTTGTAGATTATTTTGTATTTTTATAATTTTTTTTTTTGGATTTTCTTCTTCTTTTTTGTTTCACTTGGCAATTTTTTGATGTTTTCCGAATGATTCCTACGTTGAGACTAGAAAATGTCTCGTCGTCGATTTGGCAGGAAAACTCTGCTTTGGCTACTCGATTCGTTTTTTTCCGATTTGAAAGTGCTTAGTCACTGGGTCAAAAATTAGTGTTAACTTCGAAATCAGTATAAATTTGCAGTGTGACCAAGCACTCGGGCTTTAATTCACATTTATCACAAAATTCGCGGTAAAAATTTGCTGAGTTTGGTAACATTTTTGATATTAATGAATGGAATTTGGAACAAAATTTCCCAAGCTTCACCCAAAAATAGAATCGAACGTCTTCAGCAACAACCTATTGAAAGTTGGATATTTTTCGACAATATTTACAATCCTTAAAGCCTCATCTGAAGTGGTATCCAGAGGCAGCATGACAAGCCTGAAGAGTCCCATAGGGTAGTTCAATTACGTCTGGAGGACATGAAACATAGAGGGTAGCTAAGAAGCTCCTAACATCTCGGCTGATCTTAAGCTTTCCGGAGTGGTGTCATCATGAGGAAAGGAGACCAAAATTTGGCAACTGCAGCAGAATGATGTGGTTACTAACCTCTAAAAATAGGTTGTCCCTCGAGTTTTATGGAGTACAATTCAAAATACTAAGAGATCTAGCATTTTTATAAATTCATTAATAGAGCTATTGGCTGCATATTTGGTATATGGGATCATGAATGCAAAATGCAGAATATGATTTCCCGAAATATTGATACACCCCTCCATTGTCCCGGAAAGTGACGAAATACTTATAGCAGCCCCGCATGTTATGCAAGGGTCCTGAAATTTGGTATTTGGGTGCCCAAAGTTACTATGCAGAAAGTGGCATCCAAAATTTTTTTTCCATCTGAATGTGGTCCCTCTTAAGCTAAATTAGTGTTTATAATTTATACAATCGTTATCATAATTTTTGGAATTCCTCAATATATATTAATGACTATGTTATAAACCAATTCCTTCTGCTTCAGACTTTTTCAGATAGGGTTGTTATGGCCATATAATCAATAAATTTCGAGTCTTTAAGATATTTTCGTATCTCTAAAATATTTTTGTATTTTTGAGATATTTTTTTATCTTTGAGATATTATTGTATCTTTGGGATATTATTGTATCTTTGAGATACTTTTGTAGCTTTGAGATATTTTTGTATCTTCAGCAAGAAGCAAGAGTCTTTGAGATACTGTCGCATTTGGATTATACGTGTTATGTTTTGATTTAGAAATTCCCAAAAATTGTTTATGCATTTCATTGGAAACAAGCTTAAGTGAATTTACGAACTGAGATGATGGCCAAATGGGCGAATTCTATGGAGCACATAACATATTTGGGCCTAAGTTGGAGCTTAATAAACTCAGTTAAAATGCCTTTGCATGGGATTCGGATTCGGATGTGAATTCCAAGTACAAACACGGAGCATAATAATATTGGCCAATTTTGATATGATTAAATGCAGTGGCTCCTTGTCCCTGTCCTTGTCCGATCGAAGACCGTTGGCATTTAATTGCTTTTGCCCAAGTTTCGGATGGAAAACGTAGCTATTCGGTGCTATTATAGCTCATTAAAACTAAGTAATCCCCGGATGGTTGTCATTGTTGCACTCCGACTAAATGAACTAATTGAAATACAGCTGCAGGACTTACAAGTGGCACAGTTCTGGAACTCCTGCCCCATGTATCTGTCTCTTTCACTTGGCAATCGTCTGTCTCTTTCAGTTTATGGAACTATAAGCTTGTGTTGCTTATGAAAACCTCAAACCTGTGGTTAAAGCCTGCAATGTTGACTAGTTACATTGGTCCCGTGCTGTGACCCCTTCTTCCGGGCATAACCCGCGCTGTGTTTGATTTGGTGTCAACTTTAGGCGCCAGCCGCAAATCCACTTAAGATACACACACACACACACACCCAGCACATGGGCGCTGTCAGTTGACGCCCCAAAGAGGGGCTTGTTATTATTGGCATCATTTGTTAAATGGGCGTGGCACAGCGTTTGTTGCGCCCCAACTGCTATTTAAGGGCTACAAAACAGGATATACAACACACACACACACACACACACACACACACACACACACACACACACACACACACACACACACACACACACACA
>JBANCY010001319.1:0-11781 GCA_037040045.1 Phorticella flavipennis | reverse complement strand
TTTCCGAGCAAACAACAAGGCGCCAACCGCTCTGATCTTCTGAGGTGCCACCAGCTCGACCACACCCACTCCAACGCCCCCCAATCCGGCTTGCAGCACATACAGTTGTCATATAACTCCTTAGCATGCGAACATGCACAAGTTGTCACTTGGTGCGCCTCTGCCGAATGCACTCACATGCTGCATGCCACATGCCACTTGCCCCCTGCCACTTGCCACCACCCTATGTATATATATATATGTATTTTGAGTGGGCTACGTTGGGGCACACATAATGCAAATGGCATAAGAGACGAGCCAACGGCATCCGATCCAATATTTGCGCCAATAAATAAATTTAATGTACAAACTCCGGGCATGCGGGAGAATATTAAAAACGAAAATTATATTCTATCCAGAAGCTGCTGGGCGGACACACACACACACACACACCCAAACACAACAACTGAGGCAGTGGCGTTGGGTAAAAATTTCCCTGTGGGGTGTTTAAAGTCCTATAGATTGGTCCGAAGAAAGATGAATTCGATTCACTCCATATGATCTTCAGGATGTCCCAAATGACAACAACAAATAACAACCGCATCGGGTCACAGCGTGAAGCATCCTAATCGGATGATCTGTGTGGCCAATTCGCATCACTGCGACTAATGTGGTGATTGAGCCACCGGTTCTGGTGAATTGACTGATTCCATTTTGCAATTTGGGGCCTCAGTGGACCAGTGGATAGGACACTGTTCCGCCAAACAAGAGGTGCGAATTCTTCAGTGAAGGAAGTAGAAATATAAGAAAATAGTGCTTCAGGCTTTGACCCAATAGGGTTGTTATGGAAGAAAATGGCATATCTAGAATGTGCCTTCAGATTGATCGTAAGACAAGAAGAAATATATTCAGTCTCTCGCCCATATGATCTCGGGGAAGTCCTAAATCAAATTCTGGTTTTTATGGTTGGACCTTCACCTTCGGATCAGTTACAAAGATTTTGTCCTTTGTCTAGCCCCACAGAAAAGAGTCTAATCGGATGATCTGTGTGGTCAATTCGCATCACCCCGACTAATGTGGCGATTGAAAGCCCATTTCTGGACTGATTGAATTGAACTCATCGCCTTATTGTCTGATCTTATCGTCTTTGAATTTCAGATTGCTTAAGGTACAATTGGAATACCCTGTATATTCATATACCCAATTAAGCCAATTACCATCCAACCCCTTCCGCCTACGCCACTGTCTAATTATATTTAACCATACATATTCATCCCATCTCCCATCCCATCTCATCTGAACTCAGCCCAACGTTGGGTTGCCCCGGCTCACATGTGGTTCCTCCACGCATTTGCATAAATATAATTATGAAATGGAAAATTTAAAATTACAGTCAAAAAAAGAACATACAAAATTGCAGTAATATTCATGCGGAAATTGAAATTATACGATGGGTCGAAGAAGCTGCAGAGAAATAATCCCAGGGAAGTTCTTTAATCATGAAAATTGCAATGAGCGAGTTTAATAATAAATATAATTTAATATTATTAATTGTGGATCAGTGGATAGCGCACTGTCCCACCAAAACAAGCGGCTGTGGGTTCGAGTCCCGCCCATGTCCATAGGCAAGACGCTCCTAGAAAACTTAGGTTGTGGCGTAGAATTTGTAATTTTTCCACTTAAAAAAGAGCCTTGAGTTTCTTCATATAAAGTGAGTCAATCTTAGTCTTCTTAACTAACTTAAAGTCTCTCTCCCACAACCTTGCATCTTCGCCCTTTTCCCTCACATTTGTCTCCTTGAAAGTCGCATAAAAAGTCTCCATTAATTGGCTTTAATATGCAACTAAATCATTTAACAAAATGCAAATTAATATTTATGCGGTTTTTATGTCGTTTTGTTGCCTCCGACTTTACACCCGACACATAAATTCATAATACTTTTTTTTTATTTTTCCAGTATGAAACATATCTTTTAATTACGCAGCAAAAGCACATTGCAAGGCGTCGACTATGACTGGTTTATAGTAAAGTAAATATTTATAATATAATCGCCCCATAAATATTCATAAAAATTTAAATAAATATGGGAAAATAAATTATAGCACAAAACATGCCATGGGAAAGTGTTATAAAATCAAATAAAGTCAGTTGTTGGCAATGGTTTAGACTCGACTTGGAACCCATTTTGGGGGTGGAAAAGGGGTTGGATTTGGTATAAGATGGATTAAGTATTGGGTATCGGGTCACAGACTGAAGCACTACTTTTACAAATCCTACGCCACAACCTCGTATTTCTAGGAGGGTCAAGCCTATCGACATGAGCGGGACTCGAACTCGCACCTCTTGTTTGGCGGGAAGATGCTCTACGCACTGGTCCAACCGAGGCCCCTATGGAAAAGTGTTATTAAATCGAATAAAATAAGTTATTTGCAATAGTTTAGACTTGACTAGGAACCCATTTTGCGGATTTCAATGGTGTTCGAAATGGTATAAGATGGGTGAAGTATTAATGGAGTTCAAGAAGTATAACTCAACGTATCGGGTCAAAGCCTGAAGCACTATTTTCCTTTATTCCTGCTTTCTTCACTGAAGAACTTTTCTTACGTGGGTGGATTTCAAATCCTATGCCACAGCCTAGTTTTTTAGGAGTGTCATGCCTATCGACATCAGCGGGAGTCGAACCCACAGCCGCTTGTTTGGCGTGACAGTGCGCTATCCACTGGTCCACGGAGGCCCCTTTCCTAAATAAGTATTCCAAATATTTTCCATCTCAACTCTCATCTTCCAAAAGTGCTACCAATAAGCTTCTTTATACCCCTGAAAATCCCAGTTCCAATAAACCCCTCCGATGTACTCAATTAAGTGTAGTCAAGTTTATTTTTGTTTCAAGAAAAACGCTGAGTTTGCCACCCAAATACTTGAAAGACAAGACACAAGTGGCATGTGGCATGTGGCATGCGGCGTGTGGCATGTGGCAAATTGGCAGCGCATGTGCATAAACGCCCACATGCTGTTCGGTAACTTCTCCTGGCGAAAAGGATGGCAACATGCAGGACCCAAAGAAGGTGAAACTGTCAGCCACTCGGTTTGGAGCATCTCAGGATTGCTTCTTTTCGGTCTTCGTCTTGGTCTTCGTCCTTGTATGGTCCTCGTATGGTCGGGGCAGTCGTCGTATTGATTTTAGTGGGGCATTTACGCGCGATTATCGTTTAGTCGGTGATACCCGAAGTATTACGAGAATTGTTATGGCCTCCGAAATAGCGCCAACAACACGCTACCAACGTTATTGGCTTCTTCTCGGGCGCCCCAAACTTTTGGGCCACGAAAAGTTGTCCTCGATTGGCTGCAACTGCATGCGCCGACGGCGATTGATTGAATGATTGAGATGATTGAAGGCTTAAATTGTTCAAAAGTCTAACCAAATTTTTGGCCTAAAAGGTTCTTTGATTTTTGTGGAATAAGTGGAAGAGGTGTTAATTTTAGATGCCAATTCAATTCATCGATACTTTGGGCTACTTGGCAAGATATGTTAGCTGCTGTCTTAAGCATATACAAATTTTAAATAAGTTGTTCTTGAAATATTTCAAAACTTGCCCCAGAAAAACCCAAATATAACTTCTATTCTTGCTTCAATGAAAAGAGAATACAATATTTTAAGTAAATTCTTTGTAATATCAGTAAAAACATGCACAAAAAGGTATGTTTTTTACCTATATACAATCGCCTTCTCACTCAAAAAAAAAATAAATATTTGCCATCAAAAATTTCTAAAACCATCTGAAGTAATTCTTAGAACACTTTCTTCTCTCTAAGTTAAAATTTACAAAAAAAAAGAAAATTTCCTTGTTCAATGTAACTTAAAATAATAACTTTTTAATCCCTTGTTATATCAGAAAAAATGTCAAAAAAATGTATATTTTCTGCCAAATATTTCTAAAACAATCTAAAGTAATTTTTAGAAAAATTTTTCTCCTAACGCTCAGATCAATTAATCCTTTTGCCCAACTTCCCAACTGTACCAAGTCTTTAAGCTCTGGAAACATAAAGATAAGTGTCTCTCGGAGCTGCAAGTTCAAAGGATGCACACAAATTGCTTTCATATTTCAGGTGTTAATGGCTTCCTTATGTGAATTTACAAAACATTAGAGCCGGGGGTTCCCATAATTTGCCCCAAAAGCAATTCCCGTTAATGGTGCAAAAATCCCAAAGGGATAAGGCGCCAAAAAGGAAAAAACGAAAGAAAAAGAAAAACAGAAACGGAGGAAAAACGCAGCAAGGAAAGCCATTTGACTTTTTCACCAGCCAAAAGGATGGCAGAAAGGACATCCGAAGATATGTACGGGATACGCGATACGCGCCGGAGCCGCTGCCTGCTTGTTTATTATAATGGCCTCTGCAACGGCTGATGCTGCCGGACCCCTTTTTGCCCAACAGCCCAACCCGTGGAACCCGTGGAACGGTTTAAGCCACGAGGCGCTGAGACTGCGCAAGGGGCCCGGAACCGGAGTCGGAGCCGGAGACGGAGCCTGGAACCAGGTACCCGTAGCATTTGGCATTTGGCAGACTCGTTCGTGACTTGGATTCGATTTGCTTCTATGGCTCTTGTGGGAAATTTCCTGCGCATGTTATAATATTTACTTATCGCTATACCATATACATTTTTTGGCATAAAGCAATTGCTTTAAAGCGCAGTCATACCCTGTATACCCTGTGACCCGGCGGAAGGTCACTGCACATGCTCCGTCTTCGTGCATCTTTTACCTGTTTTGACTTGGTTTTTTTCTATCTTTTTCCCGATTTTTAAGGTGTTCAATTCTTTGTGCCAAAACACAACGCAGCTGCAGCTAATTACCATGAATTATGGAATTTTGAGAGTTGTTTTGTGTTTTCTAATGGTTTTGGCAATTAACCTTGGTTACATTTTTACTGGTCTCATTAGATTTAATAACCGAACACACAGAACGCTGGAAGTTAGACAAAAGATTGGCCTTGAACAGAGCTAATTTTTGGGCATTTTCAGCTGCAAAAAATGATGACAACAGTCAATAGAGTATTACGTGTAGAGTTTCTAAAAAAGAAGTACCCAACTTGTTTTTACTGACAAATTTTCTGAACTAGGAGTAAATTTAGGCAGATGAAAGAAATATATTTTCAGCTTTGCTGTTTCTGGAAAATAGTGGGATAAGAATCAATTCATTTATTGGGGTTTTATATGTTGATATAAAGAACAAATAAATATATCCAACCGAAAGAAGAAGGCTTCAGTTACCCCTTAAAATCGATTCATAATCAGTCAAACATCTGTTCAAACACAGATTGTTATCCCTCCGTTTGACTATCTTTTCGTCCATAAAATGCATCTCTCCATTCATACAGCTAATATCCTACTCTCCGTTATTATTATCACATTGCTATAACTACCCTATCGGGTCAAAGCCTGAAGCACTATTTGACTTTATTTTTGCTTAATTCACTGAAGAACTTTTTTAGTCGTGGGTGGATTTCAAATCCTACTCCACAACCTAGTTTTTATAGGAGGGTCATGTCTATCAACATGAGCGGGACTCGAACTCGCACCTGTTTGCGGGACAGTGCGCTATCCACCGATCCACCGAGACCCCCTAACTACTTCCACCTACTCTCCGTTCATGCAGCTAAAATCCATCGCCCATTCGCCCACATTAAAAAGGCGTCGATGTCAGTATTATTAAGTACTATAGACGCTAAATACCATATCCTAAATGAAGAATATTATTTCAAATAGCATATGACGAAAAATCTAAATAAAGCTTATAAAAACCACATCCAATAAGCTTAGGATACTCAATTTATTTATATATATAATTCGAATGATCTTCAGTTATCTGTCCATCCAACGTTTTACAGTCTATCCGACTGATAGCTTTATTAAGGTTTTCAGGAGCTTTTATAAGTCTTTTGTTAACAGTAAGTTATATTTTAACGGATCAAAAAAGTGAATTCTTTGCTAAAAATTATATAACCGAGAAATTATATATCTAATGTTTTCTAGACTTATTGTCCGATTGACTAATATTATTAATATTATATAGCTATAACAACCCTATCAGAGCATCAAATATGAAGCATATTTGACCTTATTTCTGCTTTCTTTTCTGAAGAGCTTTGCTTACGTATATAGATTTAAAATCCTATGCTTAACCTAGTTTTTCTAGGAAGGTCAAGACTATCGAAATGAGTCGAATCCACGACCTCTTCTTTGGCAAGACAGTGCGCCATTTACTAGTCCACCAAAGCCCCCAATATGACAGTTGATGCTCTCTACTCTTAACGTTACTTGCTTAGGTACAAAGAGAATACTATACTATACGCTTTCCTTCAATAGATGGATTTCTGGCCTCCGACTTGATCTGGTTAAGGCCAAGTGTTTCTATAAATTTATTTCAACGTATGAATTAATTTATTTAATCAAATAGAAAATGAATTCTTGCACCTGTCCGACTGTCTGTTTACCTGTCTCAATTTCAATTTCAAACAGTGGCTGAGTCTTAAGACCCGAGACCCAGACCCACTGCCAGTTCCAGTCGGAGGCACCATCTGAGGCAGCGTCCGAGTTGCAGCTTCCCACGCGCTGAGCTGCCGCAAGTCGCATGCAAATCGCGCCACGGCCAAACGAACAGTTGACATTTTGTGGCTGCGGCAGAGCTACAAATATACGAGAAACCATAAAAATAGTTTACGACTTTTAATTACGGTCGCAGCGTGAGTCCGGCCAAGAATCGCCGTAGCCCTCGTCGTCGTCGCCGTGTGCCTCTGAGGCAGCAGCAGCCAATGGCATTTTGGTAGTGTTTCAGGAATTAACAGAAGTCTCGCTAGACATTGGTCTGTAGGACACGGCAGTTGGCCTTTGTTTTTGGGTCCGGATCTTATTTATTGGTTTTATAAGCCACCATTTTTTTGGTTTCCCCTGCCTGCGCCTGTCTTGGTAATTTCTTTGAATTATATCTCAATTCATACCCCGGCTATAAATTTGATAAATTTCTCATTTTGTTAAACCTGCCCGCTGTGTAAGGTCTGGAAAGGTAGGATCGGGGCAGGGTATGGCACATTTGGCACATAAATTAATGGCGGAGACCCGCCAGTTTCCAGAGGGTCTGATTAAAATGTTCGGCTCGAGTTCCTTGATCGTTAATTACGAATGCGACTCCGAACTGCAGCGATGCGAAAGATAAAAACATCCAAATTGAATTTAAAAGTATAATTTCTTGAATTTATAACGAGTGTCCGAAATGAATGACTATATAAAAATTTACCAAATTAATTTGTAATTTCGAAACAAAGGCTAATTGAAATGCAGTCACAAAATTTCATTGATTTGGCAAATAAATTGAAATTTATTTGATTCAAAAATGATGTACAAAATTGACTTATATATCTCCATTTATTTTTGAATTTTTTCTAGAAATTTTGCCAAAATTAAACTTCAAAAATTTCTGTAGTTTATCTTAACGTTTTGTTTAGTAAATTTGAAAATTATTCACTGATCTCATTTGAAAAATGGGAATAGTTTTGTTGGAATGTGTGTTACAGGCAAAAGAAGGCGTGGCATACCCCATAAAGTGTATATATTCTTGATCAGCATCAATAGCCGAGTCGATATAGCCATGTTCGTCTGTCCGTCTGTATGTCCGTCCGCCCGTCCGTCCCCTTCGCCATAACTTTGACAGTTATAGAGTAATCGACACAAAATTCAGGAAATAGAGTCATGATTGAATGGGTTTTCGCAAAATTTTGATACATCTCTTCATTTTCACGGAAAGTTACGAAATGTATATAGCAGTCACAATTTTTATGTTGGATTTCTGAAATTTGGTATGTTGGTGCCCATAGACACCATGCAGAAAGTGGCATACCAAATTTTTTTCCATCCTAATTTGGTCCCCCCTAAATTAAATAAGTGTTATATTTTCTACAATTCTTATCATAATGGGTGGAATTCCAGAATATATATTGATTAGAATGTCATCAACCAATCCTAATAATTTCAGAACGATCGAATCATAAACACTGAAGTTATAAGACTCAAAAGTGGCTGAAAACTGGCTAAAATGGTCAAAGGTGAAAAATGCGTGCTCGTTTGATGCATTGATGATGCGTAAAAAGCAGCTTCTCAAATTTTGGACAGCCCCCTAATGTTACGGTATTTCTCGACTGGCATCAGGGTATTCCCAGCACTATATCTTCTTTTTTGCTGTTTGGCAAAACGAGGAAAATCTAAAAAACAAATTTATAAAAACTGTTTGCTTAATAGAAAATATTAATTTTTTTCTAGCATTTTTTAGTTTAACTAAAATAAAAAATTTCTAAAAAAAAACAATATTTTTATAACGAATATTTTAAAATAATATTTTGAAAATTTTTTGTGGTTTTCTAATTGATAAGAAAAAATGCTGAAAAGGTAATTAAGATTTGTTTTCCATCTTATCATAAAAGCTCATGAATTTATAGCAATAATATCTCCCAATTTTACTCTCCAAACCCTAGAAATCAGTAGCTTTTACTGTCAAATCCTAGTTTTTTCACCTTCGTTTTCCTTTCATATCGTTTTTGAATTTTCATAACAAAGCAGTCTATTTAAAAATAAAATTTTTTATATTTTTTTATTTTTGTTGATAAAAATTTTGGTTTTTTCTTCTAAATTCTAAAGTATTCTTCACAATTATGCCAGATGGTAAAGCTACTGAACCGCGACAAGTGCCAACGACCATAGCGAATGCTCCGATAAATAACTTAACTGCTTCAGAGCATGCTATAATAATATCGCCATTGCTACGAACGAGTGGTTCGAAGACCAGAAATCAATATTTGGCAGGGATATTATCGAATTTGAGTACATTCTCGATAGCAGCATGTATTGGCTGGTCATCGGCATCCGAGGTGTTTCGCGATAGGAAATGCTATGATTTTGAAACGAGTGAAGACACTTGGTATTGGTTGACCACAACGCTGCCGATGGGTCTTATAATCTCGACGCTACCGATGGGTATATTACTGGAACGACATGGCTGCAAATTTGTTTTATATATTCAGACGCTGCCCTTTGTGGTATCCTGGTTGCTAGTGACTTTTGCTGTCAACGTTTATATGGTATATCTGGGACGTTTATTGCAGGGTATTTGTGCGGCGGCTATCTTTTTGGCCGTGCCGCTGTACTGCAATGAAATCAGTCAGGCGGACGTGCGGGGCACAATAGTTAGCATCTTCTTTTTCGCTTTATGTTATGGCGCTTTTTACAGTTATGTGCTGATACACTACTTAGACATTTTTATAGTTAATTTGTTCATATTCGCACTGGTAATACTCTTCCTGCCGCTGCTAATACTACCCGAGACGCCCAATCATTACCTTTCACATGACAATATCGACGGAGCAACTGCATCCTTGCGCTGGCTGCTCGGCAAAGAAGATGTCAACAGTGAATTGAATGCGCTCATGAGAAGTTCCACCTTCAATGCAGGACTTAGTTGGAGCTGGTGGGACATCCTATCGAACGTCAGAAACCGTCGATCTGTGACACGAGCTGTCATCATGCAGGTCTTGCATCAAGCCTGCGGCACCTATCTTATCCTTGGCGATGTCAAACGCCTATTTGCCACCTTCAAACAGGGTGATTCGGTTGTTTTTACCACATACATTGTCATATGCCTCACAATGGGCTATCTTCTGTGCGCCTTCCTGGTCGACTACATTGGCCGTCGTCCGCTTTTGGCCGTATCCGCCTTCTTGATGCTTATAGCGCTTATATACCTATTGTTTCTGTTTAAATGGATGAAGTTGATTGAATGGAAGGGTGAGGCTCAGGTTGCCATGTGCGTTTATATGTGTGGATTCGGGCTCGGCTTTGGACCCATCCCCTGGATACTATATACAGAATTCCTGTCTTATCAGGCGCGTGGAATCGGCTCATCCTTAGCGACAATTTGCAATTGGTTCTTTTTCTTGCTTGTAACAAAATGGACAGCCAGCACACTGTGCAATAATAACGTATTATACCTATTGACCATATGCACCATGATTGGGTTAGTCTATTTGATAGCGTTCATACCGGAGACCAAGGGTAGGACGTCTGGGCAAATACTCATGGATCTGGATCTACGTGCAAATAGTTGGGACTCGTATTCCAGCGACGGTTCAATGTAATTGTATTAAAGACATTTTTGTATAACTATCTACCAGTCATATGTAAACTTAAGAACAGAGTATATTATTTCCCGAATAGCTTAGAGACGGTCGAACAGCTTTATTTGACATAGTATTCATATTCCAGCGATGATTTTAAGTTGAATTTACTATCCCCTGATCCCAATTGAAAATTGGTATGAAGGGTATAATAAGTTTGTGCAAATGTATGTAACAGGCAGAAGGAGGCGTGGCAGACCTCATAAAGTATATATATTCTTGATCAGCATCAATAGCCCAGTCGATTTAGCCATGTCCGTTTGTCCGTCTTGCCATATTTATGAACTGAAACTGCTCTATGGAATTTCCCAATATTTTGATACACCCCTCCATTTTCCCGGAAAGTGGTGAAATGTGTATGGCAGCCACAAATTTTATCCAAGAGTCATGAAATTTGGTATGTAGATGCTCATAGATACCATGCAGAAAGTGGCATCCAAAATTCTTTTCCATCTTAATTTGGTCCCCCCTAAATTAGATAAGTGCTTATTATATCTACAATCCTCATCATAATGATTCGAATTCCAGAATATATATTTATGACGATGTCATCAACCAATTTTAAAAATTTCAGAACGATCAGATCATAAACACCGATGCTATAAGACTCAGAAGTAAAATGGTCAAAGGCGAAAGGTGCATTATATCAACTGGCGGCTAAACTTTTATAGCTAGGGACTCGAAATTAGGCATGTAGGTCCGCATCGACGACGCGCAAAAAGTAGTTTTTCAAATTTTGGATGCCACGCCCCCTCTGCCGCAAATCAAAAAGTTTTGATAACAGGTGTAATTTTTTGATTTGAAACAAGTTTTTCAGCACACGTATTTTGAATTGTTTTTCGAACTTATATTTAAAGTTCCAAGTAGATCAGATAATAAAAACAGAAGTTATTCGCAAAAGATTGTAAAAATTCACCTATGGGAAAGGCGGCTGTGACTTTGCGACTGCATTAGGCGAATGTAAATGTATCCCTCGACTGGGAAAAGGGTATACCCATAGTCCAACACTCTCGACTGCAGCTGTCTATCCTGTTTTTACTATGTTTTAAAATGTTCATAAAAATGCAAATAATACGAATTGATCATGTTTATAAGGAATTTTTAGTCAAAATTCGAATTCATTTTTGTTCAGGGAAACTGCAAGGACCTTAAGGTTACGTTTCGAGTGCTAACCTAACTTATCTTATAAGGATCATCATATAACAACACAATCATTATAACATTTTCCATAAAATAGGCTATATATAAAGCCAAAAAAAGCTAACTGAGCGAAAGGAACAACATTAAAAATTTTGCTTGTTCACATTTCTCAATTAAGCAGGATCATATCGTAATTTTTCTGACTAAAATCAAATTTATATCAACGGATGGTCGGAAGCGAAGTGTGAACATGGCTCTGGTATGGACGGAGGGGTGTAAGTGGAGGGGCTAAAACAAGCACAAGAGGTCATAACAATATTTTCACGTTTTGCCTAAGTCCGGAATGAGGTTTACTTTTCTCCTCTTCTTTTTTTTGCTCTTGCAATTTATATGTGGTTCTTCCTGATGCTGATGCGACCCCAACCCCCCTGCACCACTCCCGCC
>JBANCY010001317.1:0-11807 GCA_037040045.1 Phorticella flavipennis | reverse complement strand
GTCTCTAGCTCTTATAATCTCGAAAATCAATGCGTTCACACGGACGGACAGACGGACGGACGGACGGACGGACGGACAGACAGACGGACATGACTAAATCGACTCCGCTATTGATCCTGATCAAGAATATATATTCTTTATGGGGTGTGGCAAGCCTCCTGCTGCGTGTTACATACATTTCCACAAACTTATTATACCCTTTATACCAATTTTTAATTGGGATCAGGGTATAATTAGAGCACCACTAAAATTAGAGCACCGCTAAAATTAGAGCACAACTATAATTAGAGCACAACACAGATAGACACAACCGTCAGCGTCGAGAGCTGGATAGCGGCTCCTAAATGAAGTATACTTTAATTTTCAATTTTTTAATGTTTATGCTTTAATTTATACTTAAATTATAAGTACATGCACGCACAATTATAGTAAATGATTAATTTTATTGAACTAAAAATATTAAACAATAAAAAAGCCAAGACAATGTTTGCCAGGTTGCTAGAATTATATATTTTTATACCCTGATCCCAATTGAAAATTGGTAGTGGTATAAGGGTACAATAAGTTTGTAACAGGCAGAAGGAGGCATGGCAGACCCCATAAAGTATATATATTCTTGATCAAGATCAACAGCGGAGGGGATCGATTTAGCCCTGTCCGTCTGTCTGTCCGTCCGTCCGTCCGTGTGAACGCATTGATTTTCGAGATTATGAGTTAGAGAATTCAAACTTGGCATTAAAATCAATACAATACACCGATCAAGTTGTGAGATTTCGATGATTCCCCGCCCCCTTCGCCCGATAATCGATAAAAACGATTTTCGATAAAATGGCTATGGCTTTGGCATCAATAAAGCTATCGCCTCAAAATTCGGTATATAGGGTCATAATTAGAAACTGCAGAATGGGATTCCCAAAATTTTAATACACCTCTCCATTTTCCTGGAAAGTGACGAAATGTATCTGTGAGCTACAGATTTTAAGCTAGAGTCATCAAATTTGGTATGTGGGTGTCCATAGATATTATACAAAAAGTGACATCAAAAAATTTTTTCAATCCTAAATTAGTCCTCACCCAATTTAATAAGTGCTTACATTTTCAAAATCCTTGTCATAATGGTTCGAATTCTAGAATATAAATTTACGAAAATGTCGTCAACCAATCCTGAAAGTTTTAAGACTCAGAAGTAGCCGAAAACGGGCAAAAGTGACAACAAGTGAAAAATGCACTATGTCAACTGGTGGCTAAACGTTTATAGCTAGAGGCACGAAATTTAGCATTAAGGTTTGCATTGGTGATGCGCAAGAAGCAGTCTCTCAAATTTTTGATGCCACGATCAAAGTCGCCGGCCGGCTGACGCAGCGCCGACTCTAGCGCACGCTGTACAGTGGTACAAGTGGGTCTGTGTGTGCGTGTAAGTGTGTAACGGTATTAAGCGATTCCGACTGCATTGCACTGTTGGGATCAGGGTATCGCGTAGTCGAGCTTTCTTACTTGTTTTCCATAATTATGTGATCACGAGTTTCTTTTACAAATTGAATTTTAACGGCCTGCAAAATCGAAGGGATTGTGGTGTTCTGTTAAACCAGATGTTTCGCTGAAATGAGTCATTTTTATGGGTATAACAGAAGTAATAAACAAAGAGTGATCTGATGATTGGATAATGAGTTTTTCCATGATGTAGGCTTGGTCTTCATTTGGTGTAAGGGGAGTCGGATTTTCCATTTGAAATTGCTTTCTTAATTCCATTGGTCTTGTAATCGTTTCTTTAAGGACCAAGGCCACATTAGTATTAGATTCATTCTTAGACGCAACATCTTTTTCATTTGTTAGTTCAGATGCCAATTTCCTTTCAATCTTGGCCCTGCGTTTGTATAAGTCAAGGTGGGGCGTCCAGGTTGTTGTTTTGTCTAACGGTTTTCACTTAATTTAATTGATATTTTAGACGACATCCATTTAGCATGCTTTGACTTAAAACGTTCGACCATATAGTTTCATTTTGGAAGTTTTTATTTGAGAAAGGATTCAAAATAACTTATTTTTTTTTATTTATTTCTAATCTTTTGTCATCTTCTATGTGGTAATTTTTTTCATAAATCCAATCCAATTTCATAAATCCAATTTGACACAAATTATATTTTGCGATTGTTGCTGCGCCAAATATCGAAAAGAACGCTACGACAAACTCGGACGTTCCTGAATATTTTGCAATTTTGAGAAATGGCGGACTAACGGGGAAAATGTGATAATTAGCGCTGAAAAACGACATTTATTTGTACAATCTAGCGTACTTTGATTTTGTGGGTAGACGTTGGGTCGTTAGTTTTATTCCATGAAACAGAGGACGCATGTTATTGGATAGTAAACACAACACGAAGACTAAGACATAAATGTACACATAAATTTACACAATGAATACTACACACCTTGAACTTAAATTTTCATTATTAAGTTGAGTTTGTTCTGACAGAGAATTTTTATTTTCACGCACCAACGTAAACAAAGTAATTTGGTGCCAATTTCATAAACCTAAACAGCTGATCTATTGTTTATTTTTATTTATACGTTTTGTAAGTTTGCTGTATTAACTTTAATAATTTAAAATCAAAAATACAATACGTTAACATAAAAATTTTGAACTTTGCCAAAAAATCGGCTTCTCGGACCATAGTGCAGTGCAGAAAACACCGCACTCATTTCGCAATGACAGATTTATTTTTTCTTATGAATGCATTCATGCAGACCTCTCTCTAATTTACATACCAGATCAACCCTGGAAGAACATTCTTCGTAACTTTGACGACGCAATAAGGTAGTAAATTACAAATAACAACAATTGAAGAATTTAAAATTTTATTTTTCAGTAGCTTAAAAATAAAAATATGTTAACTTAAGATTAAAGTTGTTAAATAATTATATTAAAACAAGATGTAAGACCATTTTTTCCTCAACACGACGATTTACGGAAAGTTTTAAAAGAGCGTCGTCATTTTGACGAACAATGTCCTTTCCGTATATAAAATAAGAATGTCCTTCCAGGGTTAAGCGATATATTGGTGACTGTTGTTTAATCAATGCGGAAATGGGTGGGTATATTAATTTTTATGATAATGTAATTGGATATAATTTATAAAATTTTATTAAATAATTTTCATTGTGTTTTTTTTTTAGCAAACTTATGAAAAAGTGAATATGATTTATGAAAAAATTGAAAAATATTTTCTTACACCTATCCCTCTGACTAAAATAGACGTTGTTTTAATACCAGAGTTACCTGTAATACGTCCAGTAGATAATTGGGGGCTTTTATTGTTCAGGTAAGTGATATTTTAATTTTATATTATAATTATATAATAAATCATTTACAGAGAGACCGACGTTTTGCAAAAAGGTTACTATGCTTTGACACAAGAGCTTATATACCAATGGATCGGGTGTTGGATAACACCCGATTGGTGGAATGATGCTACTCTAAATAAGGCATTAGCAAGTTTTATAGCATCAGATATTATCATTCAGGTACGATTATATTCTCTGTTCGATTAAAATAGAATAGTTTATGCTGAAGCTTGTTATGCATCAAAAAAGTTACCTCGAGAATGGTCATTAGGCAAAGAGAAAATATACAATACACGAGCGTCCGTGTCTGTCCGTATATTCCAAACTATCAAAGTGGAACTTTGCATATTGACTTTACTATTACACAACCTAGTTTCTTCTCTCAGGGTCATGCTCTTGACATGAGTGGGGTTCGAATCCATGGTTCACCGTCGCCCCCACCCTTAGGAATTATGTAATTTATAATACGGCCAAGTCCGCATTGGAACAAAGGATTATAATTCTGAACACAATTTTTTCAATATTCAATCACATGTATATATTCCACCCAACGAAAAAAGAGTGTGACATTTTTCAGATAGCCGAATATAATACTTCTTTATTTGCTTAATACCATTAAAAAATTCTTAATTTTGTTCAATCGTACAGATAGATGGTGGTATCGAATTTAATGGTAAATATCCAATGACCGCGCTCTATTCAGTATATTACGAGTTCAGCAAGAGATATCCGCATTCACGCATAACTGGGATGAAGCAGGAAACGATTTCTTTCAAAACAGAGCTGGTAATACGTATGCTAAATTTCACTATAAGCAGAGACTCATTTCAAAAAGGATTACGACAATTTATTGTTAATCATCGTTTTAAAACATTTGTTGGCAATGATATTTGGAATTCGCTGGACTTACAAGCGCAGAAAGATGGAATGCTTAACAAAAATTACAATCTTTCAGAAATTGTTAATTCATGGCTAATAAATCACCGGCTTCCCATAGTAACTGTCCAAAGAGATTATATACAAAACACTGCAATCATTCAACAAAAAGTATATCTTCGAGAAAGACCACATGATGTTCCAGATCAGGACAAAATGCTTTGGTGGATTCCTATAGTTCTTAATATCCAAGATAAGCTTAATATCTCAAATTACCTACCATATGTATGGATGGAAAAATCTAAAGAAATAATAATAGAGAATATTTCGGCAAATGATAAATTTGTTATTATAAACTTTGAAGAAGTAGCCCCATTTCCAGTTAACTACGACGAAAAAAATTGGGAAATGTTAGCAAATTACTTGAAAACAGGGGCTGGACGAGCTACAATTCCAACATACACAAGGTACATATGTTATTTTATTTAATTAAAAATATTATTTATATATGTACATGAAGTAATTTTATATTCTTAAGACCTAAAATTAATTAAAATTAAAAATATGGCCAACATTTTATAA
The DNA here is from genome assembly GCA_037040045.1 of Phorticella flavipennis. Taxonomy (NCBI): domain Eukaryota; kingdom Metazoa; phylum Arthropoda; class Insecta; order Diptera; family Drosophilidae; genus Phorticella; species Phorticella flavipennis. Next base: position 7,010 of record JBANCY010001317.1, on the reverse strand, counting down.
GTATTGAATGAATTTACCCAGCATTATTTACGTTTTGCGAAAAAAAGCCAAGTAGAAAAGCAAGCGATCAGATGGCCCCAGAAAAGCCAAGTCACCCGAAAATAATATATTATTTATAAATTAATTACACAAGTGAACAAGAATTTTTTGTTTGGAAATTTGTAGTTGTTTTCAACTAATTTCGGGTCGCTGATTTCGACTCTGCACTCGATCATTTCGATCAGGTCGAGCTATCGAAATATTCCAAAATTTGGGCACTTGTATTACATTTATTACAATAACTTGATAACGGTTCACATTATCCCGTACACAAAAATATACAAAAAATTTTCAACATTATACTCTTTAAACCGAACATACCCTACTTTTCGATTCGCCAAGTAGTTTCACAGATACTACTAAAGGTTTTAAAAAAAAAACGCAAATTACGAAAAATAAATTATTTTTCATTTTTAAAAAATCATTTAAAAAATGTTATTTTGATAAATACAATGCAAGTGCCAAAATTTAAAAAAAAAAATGCAATATTTCGAAAACTCAACCTGATTGAGAAAACCCGATTGCAGATTCGAAATCGGCGACCCCAAATTACCTGTAATTTTAAAGCGCATCCATAAACACGCAAACAGTTGATTTTTGTTCCCCTGTGTTATAAATAATATTTTTATACCCTGATCCCATTTAAAAAATGGGAAAAGGGAATAATAGTTTTGTTGGAATGTATGTAATAGGCAGAAGGAGGCATGACCCCATAAAGTATTTATATTCTTAATCAGCATCAATAGCCAAGTCGAATTCGTCTGTCCGTCCGTCTGTTCGTCCGTCTGTATGAACGCGCCGATCGCGGAAACTACAAAAGCTACAGACTTCAAGCTTGGCGTGAATATCCGTTTATAGCATTGGGAATACGAGTTTGGATGCCACTTCGCACGATAATCGATAAAAACTATTTTCGATAAATTGGCCATAACTTTGGCATTTATAAAGTAATCGTCACTAAATGTGGTAAATAGGGTCACGATTAGAAACTGCAGAATGGAGTTTCCCAACATTTTGATACACCCCTCCATTTTTCCGGAAAGTGACGAAATGTATATAACAGCTGCAAATTTTTTGCTATAGTCATCAAATTTGGTATGTGGGTGTCCAAAGTGACTATACAGAAAGTGGCATCCAAAATTTTTTTTCCATCTTAATTTGGTCCCCCCCCAAATCTACAATCCTTATCGAAATAGTTTATAATTCTATTTATAATTCTATAATATGTAGTCATGACAATGTCATAAACCATTCCTGGAAATTTTAGAACGATCGGAGGCCGAAAACGGGCTAAAATGCCAAAAGGTGATAAAAGCATTATGTCACCTAGTGGCTAAACGTTTATAGCTAGATGCACGATGCAAAGCAGTTTCTCAACATTTTGATGCCACGCCCCCTTCCCCCGCAAATCAAAAAAAATTTATATCAGGTCTAATTTTTTTATTTAAAACTAGATTTTCAGCACACGTATTTTGGATTGCATTTTAAACTTACCCTGAAAGTTTAAGTACTAAGCATACAATACATAGAGGTGTCAAAGAGCGAAAAAAGTGATTACACTTTTTGGCTGGACTCTACAGCCGAATGAAACCTGAGAGAGCCGAATGCAAGTCCAGAGAGCGTGCAGAGAGCAACGCCAAAATCTACTCAGTGTCGAGTCCACACTTGTCGCGTAAGGATGGTCTGTGCCGATCGCGCTCCGATTTTAGGGTTGTCAAAGTGTGCGTAAATCTCCTTGTGCATACACCGCTTTCAATGTGTATGTGTGAAATTCGGCAACAGCACATTTGTGCCTTTGTCGATTCGCAGCAGAGCTAAAATTTGAATTTGGAAGTGTTCTGGTGCTTGATCACTTGTGGGTTGGAAGGAGACGAGAGGGAAGCACTAGAATCAGCTGGTTCGGATGTGTTCATGCGAATTTCATTGCTTTGAACATGTGTTCTTTGTTTTTATTTTGCTTATACATATATTTTTTCAGGACGTTGATATGTAATTAGTGTAGTTAATCTTTGGATCTATTAAATTTTTTGAGAGTCCTCGGTGGCACAAATTTGGACAGTCGACACTTTGTCTGATGTGACTGTGGTATGATATCTTTGTATGACAGAAAGCGCATTTATCAACGTTAATCCTTAGATTGGCTTTCCGTAATCTCTTCAGTACCTTTCCTAGGTTTTCCATGTGCTCTGCATTGCTGACAATGATGATTCATCGATGTAGGCAAAAGCTTGCGGTTTGGATTTGAAATCCACCCACATAAAAATGTTTTTCAGTGAAGGAAGCGGAAATAGAGAAAAATAGGGTTTCAGGTTTTGACCCGAAAGCGTGCGCTGAAAAGTGGCCGGGCTGAGTGGAAGCTGAACGGCATAACCTTCCATTCTTTTTCAGTACAAGTACAATAGGACGGATCAGTGTGTCTACTGTTCATCAACGCAATTAATTGCAGGGTTTTTCGGGTAATAGCGTTGTTGGATCGGTCTACGGTGATGTGAGAAACTGCGAGTGGTTCAAAAGCTCGCCAATCCCCAAGCGTTCGACTAGTGGAAGCAATTCCTCGTCGACTCGTTTAAGACCCACGGCTGTGATCGAGGAAGTTTTATCGGCACACTGGAATAACAATGGCATTAAGACTCCGTCCGGATCTTTCCAGCCGGTTGGGTTTGGAGACATAGGTAACTCAGTGGTATAAGGCCAGACTGTGATATCGGCGGTCTTGGTTCCAATTTTATCTGTGGATTTCGACGATCCGATGGGCTAATGTTCCTTGATTAAGCTATCGGTTTCGATGAATCGGTGTCTTGGGGTAATTGGTTGAAGTTTATTTGCTTGGCTATGTGTCTCTATGAGGGTCTCTGGCTCTTCGGACGGACTTGGTGTGTGCATTTTTATACCCTGATCCCAATTAAAAATTGGTATGAAGGGTATAATAAAGTATATATATTCTTGATCCGGATCAATAGCGGAGTCGATTTAGTCATGTCCGTCTGTCTGTCCGTCCGTCCGTCCGTCCGTCTGTCTGTCCGTCCGTGTGAACGCATTGATTTTCGAGATTATTAGGTATCGATGATACCACGCCCCCTTCACTCGATAATCGATAAATTCGTTTTTCGATAAATTGGCCATAACTTTGGCATTTATTAAGCTATCGTTTCCGAATTTGGTATATAGGGCCATGATTAGAAAGTGCAGAATCGAATATCCCAAAATTTTGATAAACCCCTCCATTTTCACGGAAAGTGATGAAATGTATCTATGAGCTAAACATTTTAAGCTATAGTCATGAAATTTGGTATGTAGATGTTCATAGGTCTTATACAGAAAGTGGCATCAAAAAATTTTTTCCATCCAAAATTGACCTACACCCCCTCCCCCCCCCCCAAATTTGAAAAGTGCTTATATTTCCTAAAATCCTTATCATAAAATCCTTATCATATCTAAAATATCTATTTATAACGATGTCAATCCTGAAAGTTTCAGAATGGTCGGATCGTAAACAATGAAGTTATTAGACTCAGAAGTGGCCGAAAACGGGTATAAATGGCAAAAGGTGAAAAATGTATTATGTCACCTGGCTTTTAAACGTTCATAGCTAGAAGCACGAAATTCGGCATATAGTTTCTCATATATAATGCGCACAAAGCATTTTTTCAAATTTTTGATGCCACGCCCCCCTCCCCCGCAAATTAAAAAAATTTGATAACAGGTGTAATTTTTTGATTTAAAACAAAATTTTCAATACACGTATTTTGGAATGTATGAGTGTAAAAAGTCACATATGGGGCCTCTCCATGCTGACGCAGCGCCGACTCTAGCGCACGCCGTATAACGGTAAAGGTGGGTCTGTGTATGTATGTATGTATGTAACGGTATTTAACGATTCCGACTGCATTGCCCTGTTGGAATCAGGGTATCTCGTAGTCGAGCCCACTCGACTAGCGCTTTCTTACTTGTTTAAACTGTTTAACAGCGACTGATGAATCGCTATTGCATATGGGTCGACTGTTGTCGTGTCTTTCGACAATCAGCTTTTGGGCGAGGTGACAACTTTAATTAGTGATCCTCATATGTGACAATAAATTCTGCGGCGCACATAAAATCCATTTCCAACAACAAATCTTCCTTGGTTGATGGTAGAATTATTAGTCACTTGGTGTCGATCCGTGGTAATGTCTACCATCCAAGCATTCTCTAATTTCTGAACGGCCCCGTCAGTCAGACGTATCTTCGCACAAGGAAGCGATGAATTTTTCACACGCACACACATGCACACTTATGCCTGCAGTCCTGACAAGCGACAAATGAAATTATGCATCAACATACCTTCCCCAGCTGTATTTTAAAATATTTGAGGATTTTGCTTGCTGGAACATTGCGTTAAACCCGGTAGATATGGGGTCAAACTACCCTGTCGGTTACCTGGAAAAACTTCCAAGCAATCCATACCAGCTGCCAGAGAGACTCCTGAGAAGAAGGAGCAAGAGCGAGAGGATGGCTCCAAAAGATCCTCCCAACGGACGTGCCAAACAGATCCTTTTAAACTGCCAACCTTTTTCGTTTCACAACTTTTATTTCATTTTACAATCTGTTTCCCTTTTTGTTTTATTCACCCTATATAAATGTAAATAATTTGTTGAATTTTGATTGAACTATAGTATAAGTTATTAGGTAACAGTATAAAATAAAAATGAATGAATTATTATTGATACACAAAATAAAAATGAAATTTGAGATAATGGAACCGTTCATCACTATAATGACATTCTAATCCCGTATTAATTACCGACAGTTTCCAGAGCGATATGCATTCATTTAGAGCAATTTTATAATCCACCTTTTATAACAATTACAATAAATATTTTAGGGCGAAATTATTGCATGATGCTTGGAATTTGGCTTATGCTGGAGAACTGAACTTTGCTACGGTGTTCAACATGTCCTTATTTTTGAAATTCGAACGGAATCATGTTGTTTGGAATTCTGTCTTCACATTTATCGATCAAATCGGACGACATATTGATGTTCCAGAAGTCCATAGGCAATTTGAGGCAATTAAATATTATATAAGGCTTTCACTGAATAATCTAATATGTTTTTTTTTTTTAGATATACGTATTATTTCTTCTAACACCTCTATACGAAGAATTGGGTATTGAAATTGAAGATGAGGATAGCTGGAGAACTGATCTTCGCTCATTAACAAAAAGATTTTTGTGTTGGGCAGGTTATCGACCTTGTATTGAAGAAACCCAATTGGCATTCAACACCTGGAATCAGTCTTCAAACCCTAACTTTGAAACATCAGTGTAATGCAAAATGTATAGCTTCTCTATATTCCACATTTCTCACTAATAATTTTCCTTCAGAATGCCTAATTATTATTTGTGCCCCCTTTTCAAATGGGGTACATTTAAAGAATGGGAGTTTGGACTACAGCGCGTACTTCAGTACCCAAAATCACGAATACGAAGTGAAAGAACTTATTTATTAAAGACATTAACAAGTTGCCCCACACAACCTGAAAAAATTAATCATCTTCTAAAGCTGTCGATCCTAGAAAATAATACTACTTTTACAGAAAATGATTTATTCTTAATTTTAACATCATTAACAAATGGATTTCATGGATATCACACATTGTTTAATTTCTTATCTGAAAATTGGAACATAATTTATCAGAGGTAAGCGTTTAAGTACTTCATCTAAATGCTGCTTTAAAAATAGTTATCAAATATAAAATCAAATATAGATAATTGCACCTACCCTGAATTGCAAATCAAAAATGTAATGTCTGCATGCAATCTACTTGTTGGTTAATAATCAAACAAATTAAAAGTCACTGCTACAAATATGTCTCTGGAACCCAAACGGAGTTCGACAGCATTATTATTATTATTTGGACATAACAACCATATTGGCTCAAAACCTGAAGAACTATTTTTACTTTATTTCTGCTTCCTTCACTGAAGAACTCCTTTTTTTACATGGGTGGATTTCAAATCCTAGACCACAACTTAGTTTTTCTAGGAGGGTCATGTCTATCGACATGAGCAGAACTTGAACTCGCACTTTTTGATAGGCGGGACAGTGCGCTATCCACTTCTCCCTAATTGGAAAGCATAAATAAAAAAATTTCCATAAAAACTAAAAACTATCGTAGAAACCCACATGCCAATTTATGTTTACCTTGCTATAATAGTTTACCGGTCAGGTGACAATGCATTTTTCATTTCTAACTTTGGTGTTTATTTTGCATTTTGAAGAAACGTAAGAATGGACCAAATTCAACCCAACTGACCAAGGATCACAATGCAGTGACGCATCGCGAAACATCTTAAAATATATAACTACCTTACTAAAAACTACATACATGATAGGTATGACAAAATTATTTTTTCAAGAGCAGATAGAGGGGAAGTATTACACATAACATTAAATGGTTTTTATAATTTAGACACACAATTCTAAAAGAATTATAGATAGCATAGTTAGTTTCTGCCTTCTTCACTGAAGAACATTTTTATGTGGGTGGATTTCAAAACCTACGCCACAACCTAGTTTTTCTAAGAGGGTCATGCTTAAAGGCATGAGCGGGACTCGAACCTCGCACCTCTTGTTTGGTGGGACAGTGCGCTATGCACTGGACCACCGAGGCCCCTCAACTAAATCTAATCTGTCTAAAAAAATCAGGAAAATCGATATGACCATTTAAAAGTTTATGTATAAATTTTACAATCCAGATTGTTAATTTAAGTCTACTACGAGATACCCTGATCCCAACAGTGCAATGCATTCAGAATCACTTAGAACCGTTACATACATACACACATACAAGTTAAATTATTAATTTATTATTTAAAATAAAAAAATAAATTTCACGAATTTATAATTCTTTAGTATTCCAATGCAACTTTTAGACTAACTTAAAGTTCTACTCTGTTTCCCTAATTTGGACTTTTTGTGAATCAGATTTC
>JBANCY010001316.1:0-11812 GCA_037040045.1 Phorticella flavipennis | reverse complement strand
TGAAGTCTGTAACTTTTGTAGTTTCCGAGATCGGCGCGTTCATACAGACGGACAGACGGACGGACGGACGGACGGACAGACGGATATGGCTAAATGGACTCGGCTATTGATGCTGATCAACAATATATATACTTTATGGGGTCTGCCATGCTTCCTTTTGCCTGTTACATACATTCCCACAAAACTATTATACCCTTTTCCCATTTTTTAAATGGGATCAGGGTATAAAAATATTGTCCGAAAACCATAACACTATATACGTCCTTGTATCCATTGTTGCCAATGTCGGCAATTTGATGTAGAAGACGACTTTTAGGAACATTTTTAAATGTAAAATACTTATTTATAGTCATTTCGAATGCATTATTATTTTTATACCCTGATCCCAATTAAAAATTGGTATGAAGGGTATAATATGTTTGTGTAAAGTATGTAACAGAGGAAGCCTATCTCATATGGGCGGCTAGGGAAGGCGTGGTCAGACCCGTCTGAAACTTAGATACATTTTTATTTTCATCGATACTATCATATGTACTAAATTTGCAGAACCTAGTTTTAAAACTTTAATTTTCGTCGAAAAATCGGCTGTATTATTACTGGAAATCAATGTTATTGGTACATGTATAGAATTTAAAAAAAAATTCGACTAACAATAAGTATGGACCAATCGCTTGATGGTTCACATTCTAATATGCAGTTTAAATTTTTAATTACAAAAAAGGTGTTCCACCTTGGTCCCATGATTTTCATGTTTATGAGAACGCAGCCTCCTTAGTCCCACGATCCTTATAACTTTGTCACGGTCGCCATATAATGTTGATTTGTTGAAAAAGTTCTTTAATAGGACCAATGCTCATCCCATCGGGCATTGAGCGTATTTTCTAGTTTTAATATGAATATAGTATTTTGTTCATAATCATTTGGTAGAACGAAAACAAAGCAGACTATTTTATTTGATGTCCCTTTATTCAATGCTAACGAATTATACATATATATACTTTTACTTATACTTTTACATATTTCCTTAGAGTTAGCCTAAACCGCAAAGCTGCGCTGCAAGAGACGTCGGCATCGGAGCGTCTACATTGTGTATTTCTTATATATATGAGAGGAATTGATATGTGCACATATGTATGTTGTAGTTGGTTGGCGTGAGAACGCTAATAACAGGTGCAATTTTTTATATTAAACTTGATTTGCAAGACACATAGTGTGAAAAGTATTCTGAGTATTTAAAGCAGTGGGATAATGAGCACTAAATTTATTCACAAAAGATTGTAAAAATTCACTGATTGGGAGGGTACCTGCGGTGGCCGACTTAAGCGCGCTCTAACGGTATAACTTTACCTCTATGTGTGCGTAAATGTATTATGTGATTTTAATTGTATTGTGCAACTCAATTCGAACTTACTTCTTAATTTTAAATTTGGTTTTTAATATACATCTGAATATTTGCTTTTTATTAGGTTGTTAAAATGTTCGTGAGAAGCAAAAAATATGTTCATGTATTTTTGTATAATAATTCATCATTAATAATTTAATCATCATTTATATATCCATCATCTTCATATCCAATACAAATAAGTTTTAAATTAATTAAATTAAAATAGCAATTAGTGTATTTCTGATGTGCCTTTCAAGCTACTTGAACTGTGAAAAGTAGTTCTTTCGCCTGAAAAAAGTTTGCAAAAATATACTTCCCACATTCCTCGGGTCACAGGATCTAATACAATAAAATACAAAAATATAATAAACCCTTGTAACGTGGCTGTGAGACAGAAACAGTATGAAAACACTATACCCATCTTCATTGTCGATAGAATTCCGAAGCACCACGTGAATCCCAAAAGAAAAAAAAGTAACACAGAGAGTCGAATTTGATATATAAACACTGATTTATCAGTATGTCTAATGGGTGGACTAGTGTTCACCAATATATTATATATAATAAGGCAAAATGTTATAAAGTTTCCAATAATAATAGCTGTAATGGGTAAAATGATGCCAAAATAAAGAGCGTATCCAGATGGGTAGCAAATCACTCCTTTACCAAAAGAATCGTATGCGAACCGAACAACAAGGACAACTGGAATAATAGGCACACCCCAACAAAATAAAGTAGATTTCATAAAAAATCTGTTAGGACGACTCCTCCCAAATACCTGAACGTATCTTTTGAACTGCAAGTAAGCAATAACCATCATCCAGAAAAACTGAACCAAAACTGTGTAATGAAGCATGGCTCCAATGGCTACACAACTGGGTAAAATTTTATTTATAGTTAGATGTAATGAGAAGTCTTCCGTATTAATGAAGCAAAAAATGATCATTTGCATTGCTATTGCAGCCGAAAGTTGAAGCAGTACTTTTGAAGAAGGTTTTTGTCGCCATGAACGAAATATTGCTGCCGTGACAAATATTCCAAATATGCCGAGAAGAGATAATGAACAACCTATTATTGTTATAATATCTAGAACTTGATCATGGACTTGCCGAATATTGACTTCAATATCGTCTACTACAGTTAAATTGAATCCTACTAAATAAGCAAAGTGTGTTAAATGACTAACTTTGCAGAGAACGATGTCATTGTTATTTCCAGAGGTCTCAAGAACTCGAACGCCATCAGAAACCCAATTTTCATAATTCCAATAATTGCACTTTCCCATTTTTTCAGTGGTTATGTTGTATTTTTGCACGATACTACGCTCGACTTTGAAAGCAAGCGGCAATTCTTCTGGTAAATGGGTGCTAAGCCCAGGTACAGATATCGATACAACTCGACCCAATGCTGTTTGATTTTCATAGTTGTCTCTTTGATCAAATAGCTTGTCATTAGAATAGATTTTAATAATAATAATTGTTTGATTTTTTTCGGTTTCATTACGTGAATACGACTCTGAGTTTAGATGATTTAGGAGTTGCTCAGGAAAATATGTACCGAATTGCAAATCAGGCTCCAAAACAAAATCATCAATTTCATGACTTGACTGCAAAAATCGATAATGCTCATCTTTAAAAGCTCCTTTTAATATAGAAGTTTGTTCAGTGTTCTTACTATTTTTGAATAATGCAATACCCGATATATTAGCTATCAGTGGATTAATAACGAAATGAAGTAAATGTGGCGAAACTTTTGCAGTGACTCCAATATCTATATAGTCCAATACTTCGAAATCGGACGTTGGCAAAAGTTCACCTGAATCTATATTTCCATTTAATAGCAAATATATTGAAAAACTGTTCATTGCCCTCTCAAATGAATCTAAAAACTTGTTTGTGGAGTTTAGCTCAGCGGACATGTGTATGGTACTTTCTTTTACTTCAATGAAGGAATTATATATAGATATGAGATCACTAGTAGTTTCTTCAATTAACGCATATTTATAATCATTTGCTGCGGTCTTAGTCGTTGGTAATAAAAAGGGCTGCTTTAATTTTTTTTCAAATGTCTCTAAAATATTGGCAATCAAAAAAATATCTGCAGGTAACAAATTTTTGGAAAATTTGTGGGAAATATTTTTTACTTCCTTTAAAACTTTTTCTGGAGAAACATTTAGCATTTCAGAGACTTCAAGTTTGTATAAGACGTTTGTTATTTTCATATTTTCTTGGCTGATATGACATTTTATGTTTTCCACTGGTGTTTCCCAATAAGCCCCCTGTATGAAGTTCCCAAGGCACTTTCGTGTATACGGCATTCCATTACTACGAATACACAGACCGGCCAATGTTCCTAATTGTCCTCTAATAGCCTGCTTCCATTGATACTTTTCGTTATTTTTCATATGAATAGTACTTGGAAAACAATACTCAGTACTCCGAATTGTGTCAGAACTATTGGGGTATTGAACTGAAATTAACTTTTTCATGGTATTCAAAGTAATCATGCGAATTGAAGTATCGTGTCTAATATGGCCGCTGTTTTCTAAACTATTATTTTCTTCGCTACTGACCTCATCACTGTTATCAACCGATGTATTTTTTAGAGAAGCGGATAAGTGAATCCAGCACATCACATACTGAGTAGAAATTTGTTCAATACTCATAATACGTACATTATGTATGATTAGCTCCGGGGTTATATTTCGGCTTTGTTCTCTCAATTTTTCCCGTAAGTGTCTTGCAAAATTTTTAGCTTCTCTATTACTAAATATATTGAAGCAATTTTTACCAATAAACACATTATCTGTGCAACTTGTATACATTTTTATGGCAAAGGAGTGTCCTCTCCTTTTCTTGGAAGCTATTATTCGTGATGTAGTTACTAATTTAAAATTTTGGATTGTATGTCCTTCACACCAGTATTCGCCAGGATCATCTCCAGCCAATTTTAATTTATATATTGACTTGGATTTATCTTGGTTTTCCCATTGAAGTTCAATATTAACGCTTCTAAGTAATTCATAATCTCCGTTTGTAAAGCATTTTACGCCAATATGCTTCTTATCAATACGCCAAAGGAAATTGCTATTGTAAATAATCAAAATTAACTCTTTAAGTCTCATATCGAACTGTAATACAAGTCGAACACTATCAACTGGGGTACTTTGCAATTCTTTATATAATACGGGTAGTATTTTTGTTTCTTTATGTATCACTCGCACCATTTCATTTTGCTTCATAGCAATGATAAATTGTTCACCCGATTTATCAGTAAAATTATCAACTTGAAAGAATTCGTTTTCAAGTTTTTTTGGGAGAAATTTTTTTATGAGCAATCTTATAATATTTCGTTTACGAAAGTATTCATTAATGCGAATCATATTTTCTTCTTTCAAAAACTTCCGTTTTACACCATAGCATTCATTTGGTCTATAACTTAATGCGCCGAATCCTTCGTCGCATCCAGATTTTGCAATAAGACCACCTTTGACAAACAGACAAATTGAGTGTAAATGTACTCCACAATCAGTAACATGCATATTAAGCAAAGACTTTTGATTTGGTTTAACAAACTTATTGTGCTCTTTTTGGGTAAGTTGCGCCGATAAGCACATTCCATTAGTTTGTATACCGAATATATCAATATTATCGTCGATAATTTGTCCCCATTGTTCTCCTGGTAATCTAATTTGATATGGCATGGTGTAATTTTCACGCCTTACTGGTAACCAAAATTGCGAAATATTTTCTTTATTAAGAAAATTCATCAATTTTGAAGTTATTGAAGAATATTTTCCAAAGGGGCCTAATATATTTGAGCCATGGCAAAAGTTTTCATCATAATTTTGAGGAATACTTGAAATCATCATACAGAGCGGACCTTCATTCTCATCATTAATTTCAATTAGGTCCTCCGGACAATACTTATTTCGTTCGCCTTGCTCTTTGCATATTACATTTGGTGGATCCCATAGTCCAGATGTTGTGTTGCATTTACGTAAGAAAAGTTCCGAATTTTCCTTCCAGCAAAGAACGTCCTCAGACGTTGTATAAGGCACGCCCCTATATTTCCAGTAAGCTGAACCAACGTTTGTGATTGTAATATCATCGTCGCATATTTTTACCTGCACGTAAATAGAAACAATTTAAAAATTCTAATATATGAAATGACTGTTTCTGACCTCTTTTGTAGAAGTGGAGTAAAAATATAACCACAGAGTAAAATACAATACGATTTGATTAAACATTTAAAAAATATAAAAATAGAATACTTAGAACTATATGCACACCATTCTTAAAAATTTTTCCACTGCAATAATAAATCTGCAGATTCTTATACATTTTTATTCATTATCTTTCTTAAGGTATTTATTTATACTCTCCTCAGAGAAAATAGCATAATCACTTTGTGCTGAAGCTGGTCATACATTGAACTAAACGCATTAGACCAAAAGTTTTTTCAAAATTCGAGTTGAATTCCTACTATTATTGTAAACTAGAACTTAAATTTTTGAGATATTGTCATAATATGAGCAGTGGATAGCGTACAGTCCCATCACAGGCTGAAGTCCTCCGTTACTGTGCCATCCCTTTGTCATTAAGAATTTAAAATTAATTAATAATAGTATACATATATAAGTAAATTATCAAGAGAAGTGCATCCTTGTGAACACAAAATAATATTGAAAATTTCAGAACGATCGGATCATGATCATCGAAGTTATTTGATGTAGAAACGGACTAAAATGGCAAAATGTAAAAAATCAATAGGTAAAAAAGCATTAAAAAAGTTACCTGGCTAAACTATTGCAGTTAGAATCACCTAATTGGGTATGTTGGTTCGCATTTTCAATTTTTCATGCCATCCCCACGCCCCCGTAAATTAAAAAAATTAAATAACAGGTGTAATTTTGTAATTTAAATCTTGATTTTTTGAAAGTATTCTAGAAAGTATTCTAAAGTCGCACTGGCCCCAACGCAATCGGATGATAAATACAGATAAATACAATTTATCAAAAAAGCACAATCTGCTTAACGACATCATGTGTGTTATTGCATGAGATTGTAATGCCATTTTTTTGTATTGCATTAATTTTTGAATTATTGATAAGATCTTTTATAAATTCAAAAAGGGTATCAAATCTTCGTTGAGTCCCAGATAATGCCTTCTCTCTTGTTTGAACTTCATTATCTTTTTATCTCTCTTATCAAATGATTGTACGTATAGTGGTAGTTATATAATAATAAATCGTGAAGTCATGTTCTGCATGTATATGATCAGCTCACTTTGACTCCAAATAGTTACACTAATTTATTTAATGTATTTATTCTCTGATCACTATCGAAAATTGGTATGATGGGTATAATAAGTTGGAAATGTATGTTACACGCAGAAGGATGCGTTCCCCAACGCATAAAGTATATATATATATATATATGGTATATATTAAAAAGTTATTCAGTGAAGGAAGCAGAAATAGCGAAAAATAGGGCTTCAGGTTTTGACCCAAAAGGGTTGTTATGGCCATATAATAAAAAACAGGATAGAGCGCTACAGAGTCGAGAGTGCTCGACTGCGGGGAACCCTGATCCCAGTCGAGGAATACCGTTAGACAGGCACACGCACACACATACAGATTATACCGTTAAACAGCGTGCGCTGAATCCCGGAACTGCATCAGCCGCCTTTCCCATAGGTGGATTTGTACACTCTTTTGCGAATAACTTCTGTGTTTTTTATCCGTTCGGTATGAAAATTTCATTGTAAGTTGGAAATTTTATAAAAATTTTGGGAAATTCGTGTCGATTGCTCTTTAATTGCCAAAGTTATGTCCATTTTGTCGAAAATTGCGTATTGCGTATTGCGTATGACAAGTTTAAAGTCTATAGCTTTTGCAGTTTCCGTGATCGACGCGTTCATACACACGGACAGACGGATATGGCTATATCGACTCGGCTATTGATTCCAACAGTTTTCATATGGGATCAGGGTATAAAATAGCCATGACTTTTGGATTTACAGAGTTTCGAATACGCCACCAAATTTGGAATATATGGTTATGAATAGATACTGTAGAATATAATTCGCCAAAATTTTGATACTCCCATGCCGCATTAAGCAAGCAATATTAAAAATTTCATAACGAACGGATCATGAACACCTAAGTTATAAGACGTAGAAGTTGCCGAAAACGGGCCAAAATGACAAAAGGTGATAAAATAATTATATCACCTGGCAGTAATAAAATTCTTCATAGATGCTTCCTGTATGTAACTGTATTAAATAACTCTGACCTGGTTGCACAGTTGGGATCGGGATATCTCGTAGTCGAGGTCAATCGACATTTTGATCTATGTTTTTAACAAATTTTTTAATTTGACAGTATTTCCGATCCATTCGTTTAAACCAATGTAAAAAATAGTTTTCCTGATCAAGCCATTAGATCAAAATTATATACTTAGCTGTTTTCCCAAGCTACAATATTTGACTCCTTGGTCAACAAGGAGTGCATAACACTCTGAATGGGGACCCTTGAATACTGGGAGGGCATCCTTGCTAAGCCAGCAGCAATCGTTTCTCGAAAATTTGAGGGTTCAACTTTACTTTCTCTCTATTTGCTTTGATCTCAACAAACTCCACCAAATTCCGGCTAGCAATTATGACGGCTTTGGTTTTATGCCCATCGAGTTCCAAGCTTGCCATTTGTATCCAAGTGGATACCGGACGAATCGCTTCATTAGCAGTTGTTCCCACGTTTTTTGGTTCCTTTGCCAGGACTGTCAGCACTAGGTCAGCAAAGCCTATGAGTTTTCATCTGGGTGGCAGCTCAGATCAAAGTATTTCATCGTACTTAATATTCCAAAGCCAAAGACAGAGAACTGGTCATTGTGGTAAGCTTGCCTTATTCTATGCATTACTTGAGACAGATCGGGCTGTAGCTTGAGTTACAGGAGGTGATTTCGTCTAGGTCCTTGAAATCTATTACAACGCTATGGGCTAGCGTGTGAACTTACGCTTCTTCACTTCCAATTTTGGCCAGGTTTGCTCAGCTGTAATAGCCGTCCCCCATCTGCCTTCGCCTTATCAACGTGACGTTCTCTCCAAGGTACTACAGCTTGTCGTTCCAACTCATAAAACGTTATCGTTATTTGCTTGTGCGGTCATTTCATGATCCCAATGTTATCTATGCATAAGGTGACGCTATGCTTGGGTTGTCTTATGCCTTTATGGGCACGTAAGTTCAGAGCCATTTCCACGCGATTCAGTAGTAGCGTCTTAACTGAGCTTACACCATGGCGACGAAACACAGAGCGTTCCTAGAAGATTTGCCATTTTTTTGCAACAACAAAGTTAGCTAAAGTGTCATTTCCTTATAAGATGGTGCCCCGGCGTACACCTTTGCTAATCGCTTTACGGATGCGCCCTCATAGGGAATATCAAGCCTTGGTCTGCAAAAGATGGTGTGAGCTGCCGATTAGGTATGTTTCAACCTAAAGGACCCCCCACCTCCAATTTCTTTTCATGGAACTCCTACAGGGCGGAGATGTCTTTGAAAAGCTTTATTGAGAATGCTTGAAGGACTTGAGCCCTTTATTTTAACCCTTTCATGCAAATATTTTATGATCACTGCTGACATATTGCTTATTGCACGTCAAATTCGAAGCTATGTATGATTCCACACAGTCGTTGACGATAAAACTTCCCCCAATTCTTTGAGAGACCAAAAATCTAGATTCTATTTCGGGTGCAGGGTGTCTGCAGTAGAGACCTTTCTCGTGCTTTAAAAGCTGAACACGTACAATTTGAAACACTCATGTCCCGTCCATAGTTGTGACACTTAGAAGTCGGGTTGTTCGTACTTCCAATTCACCCACATCCGAAAGCCCAGGATCAATTTCAATGTCCAGTTGCTGTTGGGGGTGGTTGCCCAACAGCAATATCGTGGCTTCCGGTACTAATGTAGAGGCTTCGGTAGAACTAGATTCAGTCGCAAGATAAGAGCAACCACATCAGAGTCGGCTCGAAAAGATCTGTTTATTTGCAGCGCAGAAATCATAAATGGGGAAATCCCCAACAAATACCGTTGCCGCTTTCACTGCTTTCCTTATCAGTTTTAGTTGCAGCAAGTTCAAACGAGTTTTCTGATAGTCAAATTTGCGGTGGAGGTACTACCGAATCGATGGCAATATCGTCGAAAAATCCAACGTTTTAAATCAAAAAATTACACCTGTTATATAATTTTTTTGATTTGCGAGGGAGGGGGGCATGGCATTAAAAATTTGAGAAAATGCTTTTTTCACATCATTAATCCGAGCCTATATGTCGAATTTCGTGGCTCCAGCTATAAACGTTAAGCCACCAATTAACATATGCATATTTCACCTTTTGCCATATGAAAATTAGAAGGGAGCTTTTTTTCTATAAAGTTCAACGCGATGATTACGTAAGTATTATGGTTAAGCCTATTGGTGATTATAGAAATATTATTAAAATACTTACTAAGGATTATGTTAAGCTTTACACATGCCAGCTTAAATAGGTGAGGGCATTTAGAGTTGTCATTGAAAATTTGCATTTCTCAACGGATATTGACTTAATTATAAGAAATGTATATGACCTTTGGACGGTCATATTGTTGGAAACATGAGAAATGTTAAAAGCCGCGTAACCAAAGGCCATTGCTTACATCCCGACAACCCGACAAAATAATGGAGAGGAGATAAACATAGTCTATCTTTGAGAGACTTACAAATTATATTCACAAAGCGAGCTACATAAGTAGACAGACACCAACAATCAAATCAAATATTCCTAGCAACGGAAATGAATCTCTCGCTGCATATCTAAAAAATGTAAACACAAATTCTTCTTTGGGGTCTCGGTGGACCAATGTATAGCGCACTGGCCCGCCAAAAAAGATTGCGAGTTCGAGTCCCGGTCATGTCCATAGGCCTAACCCGCTCCTCCTAGGAGCGCGGAAATTGCGACTGCAAGGAGAGCTGCATCCAGACAAGACGGCGTCGACAAAGCGCTTGCGGAACACCAGAGTTCGCCCGAAGTTACGCGGAATACAAAGAGAAACGCTCCATCCTGACAAAAGCGGTCAAGCGTAGTATGGCCAAGTGTTGGAAGAACTTGTGTGCCGACGCCGATGCGCAACAATTCGGTTGTGCATACAAAATTGTAATGGGAATGCTAGGCAAGCGATGCCATACAAAGTGGTTCACCTGAAGGCAATAGTGGAAATCCTGTTCCCTGAACTTCCCGCAGAAACTCTCCGTGCACCACTTATGCGAGCTGCGGTTAAGTACACAGATACTACTACAGCCAAACTGATTAAGTCAGGAAAGGCTCCATGACCGGACAGAGTAACTCCCCGGGTGATAAAGACTATTACGCTTTCACAGCCGGAAGTATTCCCCAATCTATTCAACGCCTGTATAGAGCAGCGAACTTTTCAGAAGAGGTCGAAACTGCAAAGGCTTGTGTTGCTACCCAAAGGGCAAAGAACGAATGCATGAAGCCCCTCTACAAATAGGCCTCTTTGCTTGCTAGATGGACTCAGCAAATTCTTCGAGCGCACCTTTGCAATAGGCTTGAGCAGGAGCTGGAAGAGAAAAGTGAAATCTCGGAGTGGCAGCTTGAGGTGCATTAGAAGTGGTAAGCCTAAGAACCCTGCGCACGTGCCAACAACGATGAAGTAGCTCAGCGAATGGAGGTTGGACGAGACGTGTAGTCCTGGACCTCCATGCATGGACGAACAGAACACACGGAGAAACCGACTTCTACCTGACGCAACAGTTGCCGGAAACGGGTGTTTTAAATCTTATTATTTATTTTTATTATTATATGGCTATAAAAACCCCATTGGGTCAAAGCCTGAAGCACTATTTGTCCTATTTTAGCTTCCTTCACTCAAATCTACATTGGTCCACCAAGGCCCCCAATCTTAAATCTGATTTGTTTAGGTTTAATCACGTGACGGATCCCTTTTGCACATATTGTGCGGGGACCATTGAAGACATCCTACTGAGCTCGCAAAGTAATTAGGCTGGAATATGTTCCACAGCCGCAAAAATCTTCCAATTCTTGCGTCGCGTAGAAAGACTGCGACATTCGAATTCTATTCCAAGAATGGATCTAGTCTGGTATTCATTTCTTTTTTAGTCGGTGAAAGTCCCACACTCAGGTTTTTAATGCATTCTTATTCTACTAAAAAAAAACTCTTAGAAAGCGTGCGCTGAAGTCGACACATCGTCAGCCGCCTTTCCCATAGGTCAATTTACATTCTTTTGCGAATAACTTTTAGTGTGACCTCGAAACACATTCCAAAATACGTGAGCTTTGCATATTTATACCCTGATCCCAATTGAAAATTGGTATGAAGGGTATAATAAGTTTGTGCAAAGTATGTAACAGGCAGAA
>JBANCY010001315.1:0-11828 GCA_037040045.1 Phorticella flavipennis | reverse complement strand
GCCCCCTTCGCACGATAATCGATAAATTCGTTTTTCGATAATTTGGCCATAACTTTGGCATTTATAAAGTAATCGTCACCAAATTTGGTGAATATGGTCAAGATAAGAAACTGCAGAATGGAATTTCCCAATATTTTGATACACCCCTCTATTTTCCCAGAAAGTGACGAAATGTGTTTAGCAGCCACAATTTTTCTGCTACATTTATGAAATTTGGTATGTAGGTGCCAATATACCTTATACAGAAAGTGGCATCCAAAAATTTTTTCCATCCTATTTTGATCCCCCCAAATTAGATAAGTGCTTATAATTTCTACATTTCTTATCCGAATAGTTCCATAATATATATTTATGACAGTGTCATAAACCATTCCTGAAAATTTCAAAACGATCGGATTATAAACACCGAAGTTATAAGACTCAGAAGTGGCCGAAAACGGGATAAAATGGCAAAAGGTGAAAAATGCATTATGTCACCTGGCGGCTAAACGTTTATAGCTATATAGTTTCAAGTGGATCGGATTATAAGCTCAGAAGTTATTCGCAAAAGAGTGTAAAAATTCACTTATGGGAAAGGCGGCTGACGCAGCGCCGACTTCAGCGCACGCTGTCTAACTGTATAAGTGTGTATATGTGTGCGTGTGACTGTGTTAGGCGAATGTAACTGTATTCCTCGACTGGGAATCAGCCCTCTATCTTGTTTTGTTGTGTTCTATTAGGCATGCGTCCGAAGGGATTAAATGAATTGGAAATTCAAAAAATTTGCGAATTTCATTGGGAAATCTTCAAGTAACGAAGATGAAAGTGAAGAACCAGGCGTTAATATGGAAGTTTTGTAAGCTTTCATAGAAGAAAGTCTGCAGGACATAATTCAGCAATGTGGAAATATTGCACCATGCTTAATTCGTAAATAGTCCCGCTGAATACTTTAATTCATTTTTTAATGATGACATTTTTGAAAAGATATACTTTGAGACCAATAAGTTTGCCTTTCAAAATAATGAGGTGTGGGAGTTGCGCAGATATATAGGCATACTGCAGTATCTCCCTAAAAAGCCTCACAAGTGGGGCTTTAAAATGTTTTCTAGAGCTGGAGGGTCTGGCATTATATATGATTTATGTCTTTACGTTGAAGACGGAACTTTTAAGGCTTTTGGACTTGGATTGTCGTCAGAAATTGTTTTGCATTTGGATGCAAAAAGTCCTGACAATCAAAATTTAAACCTTTTTTTTGATAACTGGTTTACTTCGGTAAGCCTTAGAGTGTCATTAAAGGAAAGAGGTATTTTAGCAGTTGGCATAATTCGCAATAATCGTCTGAAAAATTGCAATCTTTCTAATGAAAAACAGTTAGCTGAAAAGGGCAGCTGGTTGGTTTAATTTTTCGATTCACGGAGAGATGACTAAATGTATGTATATGTATTTGTCTTTCGAGTTCGTTGCACAATCTAACGTATTATTTTACTCGCTTTCCCATCACCATTGGGTTTAAGGTGTTAATAGAAATTACGTGGCAATTATCCCAATTATTTCCATATCTCTAGAGTGGTAAATCACTATTTGCTAAAAAATTTAATGATTGCAAAAATGTTCTACAACAGAAAAGTAAATTAATTCACGTTTATACATATACATATTTTGTGTATATTATATTCTATGTAGGCATCTGTGTGCATGAGTGTGACCTCATCTAAATTATTCTCTTAGAATTTATTAGCCATATTATAGCAATTCTTCTGACATCAGCATAGTTCGAATTTTTTATTATTAATTAAAGTTATTCAAAGTTACAAATTCACTTCATGCTTTGACTTTACTTTTACCTGCTTTTGGAACTGCTTTGTGCAGCTACTTAAATTGTCAATGTCCATGGATTCCGTTTTCGGATTGGCGTGAACGTCAGTTGATTTCATCGAATTAGGTGTTGCGTCGCTTAGAATATTCGGGTGAATCTCGCTCTCGTTCTGTGTCGTACCTAGTGTCATGGTTTGGGACGAATTCACGGAAATAAATAAACCTGGAAATAGCTAGTACATTAACATGTGCAGTGTACTATGAAAGTACACATCGCTGCTTTAAATATGGAATCTGCATACATATGAAAACATATACATATATGTATATACATATCTATTATATCTATTTGTATCAATAAGTACATCAAAATCTATAATTGTCCTATTGTAGGTGATGCAACCTTTGTATTTCAAATACTAATGATGAGAAGAAACTAACGTTAAGCGGTGATTTAAGACCTTTCTTATGCATTAATTGTTTATTATTTCATACCAGGAGTATATTTTAAATGACGTCACTTTTTTGCAGCTCTTTGGTTGATCTTAAGTAAAGCAAATATTTTGATAACAGCTCAGGGCGCTAGCTTTGCTACACTCACAATAAATCTAGCTTAAAAAAATGTAGATTTATTTGAATGTATTTATATACCTTTTCGCAAAATCAAAAGAAAATGTGTGTGCACACACAATAATTTTAATTACATTAACATTGCCTTGTTATGTTAATAACAGCAAACGAACTTTTAGTCTCTTTTCAGCCAATAAACAAAAAGCTCTTTTAAACTCTAAAATTAATAAATTCTAAAGTAAGTTTAAGCAGTGGAAAATATATGTTGTTGCACTAAAAGTTAAAAAGAAGAACAATTAAATTTGATTTTCGTGTGAACTCAAATAGTACAATTAACATTGTTATTGAGTTATGTTCAGTCCATGTGAGTACATACCCAATAACAGCGCTTCTGGTATATAGAAAGTACAATATTGAAAGTACAATATGTACTTAATTAAAGTGATTGGTGATATAAAACTTAATAAATTTGCCAAATCGCAATATGCTAAAATAAATATAATATTTGTAACATGAACTATATATACAAAAATTGGAATGAAGAGTATATATAGTATATATATACAGGTTTGAGCAAATGTATTTAACAGGCAGAAGGAGACGCGGCAGACCCCATAATATACATACATATGTACGTGTATTCTCGATCAACCGCAATAGCGTCGATCTTACAAGGAGACACCACGACGTTGGGGTCATAGACTTGGCTGAAATGTTTATATATTTAGCCCTAGGCCTATTTAGTGGGCATGCAAAATATTATGACCACTTGTATTATGATAAGTTCTTATAGTTTATACAAATAATTTAACCAATCCTGAAAATTTCGAAAATGGCAAAAGGTGAAAAATGGATTATGTTACCTAACGGCTAAAGGCTTGAAGCTAGAGCCATGAAATTTGGCATAATCATATAGACAATGCGCAAAATATTTTTTCTCAAATTTTAATGGAATCAGGACATCTCGTAGCGAGCTCAATTGTTGTTTTTATTTAAAAATGTAAAAATGGTACGTTCTGGAAATACCTATGTACTCATAATATAGAGTGATATAATTTGATTCTGTTCCAGGTTTAAATTTTTAAACGATGGTTAGAAACAACAATGTACCTTGCAATCGAAATAATTCGGTAATTGCAATAGGTACTCATTTACACATAACAGAACTCACAGTCATTGTAAACAATTCTAAATTAAGCTAATCACTTTGAGATGCCAAAATTCAAATATTGACTTAAGTTTATTTTGGAAACGAATTAAATTTTTTTTCGACTTCAAAGTACAGAATTTATATGGATAAAATAGTGATAACTATTTAAATTTTCGGAAAATCATTTAAAAATTGGATACAGCCTCAATTTTAAACAGCTAACGAATAAAATTAATACTGCATTTTTCAGATGGAGATTTAGAAGCTAAAAACTCACAAAAAATAAATAACTGAATAACTTCCCGAACAGAAGAAAGTAAAAGTAAATAATTATAATAGACTTAGTGTTAATAAAAAAATTTTAAGTCAACAAAACATAAGCAAATAATTTGAATAATAATATACGCGTGTAAAAAAAATTATACATTAATTGATGTCGTGATTATAATACAAAGTAAATTAATTTAGACATTATCGCGTTATGGGTTAACAGGCGCTTAATAAGTAAATTCTACTCAAATTGACTTCTCATTTAGTGGTAACAGTGTCTATAATGTACAATTTATTTATTAATTTATTTAAAAAACTTTACGTTATTATTTATTAGTGGGAAAATCTTTTATACTTCTTTTTACTTTATCCAGATGTTACTGCAAATTCAAAATTGTATTTGTAATTTAAAATTTTTGCGGATGTTTTTATTTTAACATCTGTTAATGTTCGCAAATTAATTTTCTGCTTGAAACTGTTAGAAGAGAATGCACAGTCCATCTGTACGGTCACATACCGCGGACGTTTTGTTGTATATGTAAGATAGTGTATACATAGAGACAAATGTATATAGTACATATGTATTTATATATGCGGCGTTGTTGTTCGGTCGGTTCGTGGTTATTGCACAAAAACAGAATTTGGTAAAAGATATCATTAAGCAAAAATTTTGCTTTGAGTGTTACAAGAAACACATTTATTAGGCTCCTTAATATGTGTTTGTGATCGTCCGTGTCAGTGTGTACATTATAAATATTTAGAAGATGTTGTGTAATAAATTTTCAATATTAAAATAAATTTTAAATATTTCAAGACTTGTGTATGTAAACGTTTATTCATAATTGTTTCTCTGTAAATATGTATATATGTATGTACGAATATAAATAAAATGGCAATCTTTTGATTATTTACAAAATAGAAAAGTAAAACAAACAAATATCATTGGCCACCCAAGGTGTGAGTGTTTTTTATATATAGATACATACATACATACATGCATCTATCTGTCTATACATATAACACCGAAATGTATCTGAATTTGTACATTCACCTGCTTGCTATATATAATCCTTTTGTCTGTGTGTGTTTATGCCACACTCTTATCGAGTATCTATGTCGAGTTGCATTGGCAATGGTCATGCTTCTATTTACATACATTCGTGGGAACAACCATACATAGAATGTGTGCATATATAAAGAAAACGTACAATTTTCGTGTGTATGCTTTACAGTGGATATGATATTGGTATTGGTACTCAAATCTACATTCTCTGAGAACTAAAGCATATCTCACCAAAACCACAAAACTGAAATAAATACATAATTTACTACAATTTTACAATACACCTATGCGAAAAAATCTGATTCTTCAGATATTTGAATAAGAATAGAGCAAAAATTATAATTTACACAATTTAAACGTTAAATTTATGGATTTATCAAATATGATTTGACTGGTAATCAATAAAATAGAATCAATTAACATATAACCATTATTTGTGTTATTAATTTATATGGTTTTTTTGTAATATAGGTAAAAAAAAAAACAATAAAGAGTACATTTTTTCCTTTTTTCTTCATCCGAAATAGTCAAGTCGACTTTAAAATGTAATTATAACTGTACCTGTGTACGAAATCGTAGACTTCATTTAAACTATGTATATTAATCTCGGTTAACCAAACATTTTAGTTTATTTGCTAGAAAATTAAAACTAGTGAAGAATTTTTGAATAAATGAAAAATCTCTTAATAAAAGATATTGATTGTGTATATTGGTGTTTATATAGAGAAACGAAACTTACCTGATCTGTGCTGCACCCTGAAGACAGCGATGTTGCGCTTAAATTTACTTTCGAATTAGCCCTGTCTGTCTGTCCGTATAAACACGCAAATCTAATAGACTAGAGCCTTGAAACTTGGCACACGGATCACGGTGTACCATACAAATATCAAGTTCAAATTCAGTTTTTTCAATTCAAATGCTTTATTTAAGATATGCCCACGAGAAAATGCCAAACATTCGTCTAACTAAAGATCAAACTTTTTTTTACATAGAATAAACTGTTGCATTTATCCAATTTTTGATAAGCTGTTCCCATTTAAGAAGAAGAAGAAAATAATAGTTTGTAATAATGTAGCCCTGCTTGTCTTTCTGCCCGTCCGTATGTGTGAACGCCATAATTTTGAAGACTCTAAGAGCTAGGGACTTAAAAATTGGCATGATGGTCAGTGTACACCACACGCAGATTAATTGTTGGCCATTTGACACTTTAGGGGCCTCGGTGGACCATTAGATCCCGCGAAACAAGAGGTGCGAGCATACTTGCCACTTAAAAAAATAAAAAGAGCCAAAATTGATAAATATATATTATTTATCTGCAATAGCCGAGTCGATATATCCATACTCTTCTGTCCGTCTGTATGAACGCGCCGATCCTGGAAATTACAAAAGTTATAGACTTCACACTTGGCATGAAGATCCGTGTAGAGCATACGCAGTACGAGTTTGTTTCAAATTATGGATGCCACGCCCCCTTCGCGCGATAACTTTGGCATTTATAGAGGAATCGACTTCAAAATCGGCAAATAGGGTCATGATTAGAAACTGCAGAATGGAATTTCCCAAAATTTTAAAAATTCGTAAATTTTTCGGGAAAGTGACGAAATGTATATAACAGCCGCAAATTTTATCCTAGAGTCATCAAATTTGGTATGTGGGTGCCCGAAGTTACTATATAGAAAGTGGCATCCAAAATTTTTTTTCCGTCCTTATTTGGTAAAAATTTGATAAGTGCTTATAATTGCTATACAATCCTTATTGAAAAATTCAAAATTCATAATATGTATTCATAACAGTGGCGTAAACGTGTATAACTAGATGCACGCATTTCGGCAGTTTCTCAAATATTTGATGACACGCTCCCCTTCCCAGCAAATCAAAAAAATTGGACAGGTGTAATTTTTTATTTAAAACAAGATTTTCAGCACACGGATTATCCAATCCGATTCCGATTGTATTCCAAACTTAACTTAAACACAGAAGTTATTCGCAAGAGTGTAAAAATTCACCTATGGGAAAGGCGGCTGACCCTGCGCCGACTTCAGCTCACGCTGTCTAACGGTAAAAGTCTGTACATGTGTGCGTGTGTCTGTGTGACTATATTTGGCGAATTTAACGGTATTCATCGACTGGGATCAGGGTATACCGGCAGTCGAGCACTGCGCTGCGTCAGGGGCCTCTCCATATGTGACTTTTCACAGTCTTTTGCGAATAACTTCTGTTTGTTGTCCGACCCTTTTGAAACTTTTAGTCTAAGTTCGAAATACATTCCAAAATAAGTGTATTGAAAATCTTGTTTTAAATCACATTACACATGTTATCAAAATTTCTTGATTTGCGCGGGACGGGGGCGAGGCATCAAAAGTTTAAGAAAATGCTTTTTGCGCATTATCTATGAGAACCTACATGCCGAATTTCGTGCTTCTAGCTATGAAAGCTTAGCCGCCAGGTGATATAATGCATTTTTCACCTTTTGCCATTTATGCCCGTTTTGGGCCACTTCTCAGTTCTATAACTTTGTTGTTTATGATCCGACCATTCTGAAACTTTCAGGATTGGTTAAAGACATTGTTATAAATAAATATTTTAGAATTTGAACTATTATGATAAGGATTTTAGAAAATATAAGCACTTTTCTAATTTGAGGGGGATCAATTTAGGATGGAAAAAATTTTTTGACGCCACTTTCTGTATAAGACTAATGGACTCCTACATGACTCTAGCTTAAAATTTGCAGCTCATAAACACATTTCGTCACTTTCCGGGAAAATTGAGGGGTGTATCAATCGTGGTATCATCGAAATCTCAGAACTTGATATGTGTATTGTATACACGGATCTACATGCCAAGTTTGAAGTCTCTAGCTCTTATAATCTCGAAAATCAATGCGTTCACACGGACGGACAGACGGACGGACAGGGCTAAATCGACTCCGCTATTGATCCTGATCAAGAATATATATACTTTATGGGGTCTGCCACCCCTCCTCCTGCCTGTTACATACATTGCACAAACTTATTATACCCTTTCAATTGGGATCAGGGTATAAAAAATTTTTAACAATCAATGTAATTAATGCATAGTTTTTAACTTCTGGCAAAGTATTTTCTACATTTAGAGCAAGTGGTTTGCATATTGATAATTCAATACTATTACTATTGCTATTTACTATTTACTATTACTATTAGCTGCTTAGATCCATAATCTATGTCACATTATTTCGGAATATGGGTGTTAATAGTATTATGATGTTGAACTATGTGTCCAATCGATCTAAAGGCATTCTCAAAATAATTTTTAGTCGATAAAATTTTAAAAATTTATTATTTATAGCTTAGAGTTTATACACATCTCAACTTTATGTATCTTCGATTTTTTCTGTAATTTAATTAATTTAAGATATTTACTCGACCCTGTTGACGATTGCTCCATTGTTTAGACATAATAACGTTACATATGCAGTGACGGTGGTGCTTGTTTTTTTTCGATACTAAGATATTCGTAAATATATTGTGAAATTAATAGTTTTGCCGCTTGTACGGTACATAAAAGGTAATTCCAAAGTTGAATTAAATCTTGAATTTGAACACATTTAATATATTTTTTATTTTTTCAAGTAACACCCTGGAACTATAACCTACCTCAATGGATTTTGCGGATATGTAGATAATTTAAATTTATTGCTTTAAATGTAAAGTAAAAAAAAAATAAAAGTAATCAAACGAAATATAAATTGCAGAAAATAATTTGTTTGTCTTAAATAAACTATTATTTCAATTCTCCCTGGATTGGTTACATGTTTTCACTCCATGATTGTTTTCAAATATATATTTATTAGACATTAGAAACTTTCAAGCGACCGTATTCAATTATTTGATTAAAATAATAGACTAATGCTTAAGAATGGTTTATTTGAAATTTTTGACCCAGCCACGTATCAAAAAAAATTGATAAATTTGTTAGTGTTCAGTTGATGGTAATAAAGTAAATAAATACGTATAAATTATCCAAATGGATCCTAGGCAGACCCAGCCAAAAATAACCGCAATATATAGAATTTTTCGAGTGTGTCTGTCAGTGTGGATAAATAAATATGTGCCTAGTATAGGACGGGACTCGTTGTCCACGAGCTTCCTTCATCTTAATAATGAATAATTAACCAAGAATCAATTCTTGTTATATTTCAGATTTAAAATATCATATGGTTCCCGACTTATTGTGTCACTTAACATTTTAATAGCCAAGACCATTGGCAAAGTTTAGAAGCAAACGTTAATGAAGTCTAATTTCAAAGGAGATGCAAGAAGAAATTATTTTGCAAGATAATATCCCGCTGATTAGTAGTTCCTGCACATATACACTAAATATTACAGCAATACGCATAAGAACTCAAAGTTTCGGATTTTCATTTTATTGTTTGGAAGCACAACTTGAAAATAGATTGAAAATTCTTGAAGCACCTGAGACAGCTCAAACTGCTGACCCTGGAGAAAACCCTCTAAAGGAATTAGTAATAGACTATTTAAGTGCTGTTATGGCTTCCGAGGAGGATGATAAATTTGCTACAAAGTCATCATCAACAGCAGCCGAGATTTCACAAAAAGATGATGCAAATAAAAATAGCTACTCTGGCTGTATAAGTAATGAAAACATTAGTTCCCAACAGCCAAATAAGAAATTAAACAGCCCGACTGAATGTGATGTTGTTGGAAGGAAAGATATGAAGAGAAAAAAATTGGCCGCTTATTCTCCTAATAAGACTCAAATACACGATATCAACACGAGCATCAACAATATCGGAGTGGGTAAAAATGGCGGCGATGATCAATCTGTCTTCCATACAGATACATGTTCTGTAGAGAAGAGATTTGTGCCAAATGCTATCCACAATAGCACAGCAAAAATAGATGAATTTACAAGGCAAAGCATACAAAATGAAACAACTGGAGTTCAATACAGTGGTACGGCGCCTCCAAGTATTAGAGAAAGTACAGCAGACAACGCGGTTAGCAATGACGATGACAGCAATCTGATGAAAGAGGATCGAATAATTCGGAACAATCCTATTGATTCGTATTCAGCTTCAGATGTGTACGTTGCGCCCGAGCAAGCGCTCGTAACTCGTGTGGAGCTAGTTGTGCCGCCACAATTGCCCCTATCTTCAACTGACTCAGAAGCAGAACCTGCCCTTAAATCGATTATATCATCGTCACAGTCAACATCCCATATAAACACAAAGTATCAGCACAGTACTGATGTTCCTCTCAATAATTTGACTTCTTCCACATTTATGTCAAATGATAAAAATAATGGTTGTGCAACAGATTCCTCCAATTTAAATGTAACAGATTCTAATAACTTAATATTATCAGCAAGTACAAGTGATATTTTGACGATAGATCGACGATCTACAATATGGACACCGCATGGACAATATAAAGATTCGCCCACTCTTGACCATACAATTGGCCCAACACAGACACTTGCTGGGAACATCCAAACAATAGCTGAAAGCCAGGCCCATATTCACCATAACTCTGCGACGGTTGACATAAACACATATCCTAAAGACAGACACTTTCGCGTAGACTCGGACTCAGATAATCCTCAATCTCAAGTTTATCGCAGTCAGCAAGAACAACAGGAAGAAGAACAAAGACAGTCTGATCCCCAACCCACCGAACACTTAATAAGAATAGAGAACGACACGCCAAGACCTACGGGCTTTGGACAAATTCTTCCTTTTCAAAATAACCACAATCCTACTGATCAGGAATTTTCTGAGGAGCAAGGGACACAGCTTCAAAATTACATATGTAATCAAATGATTCATCATCAACACCTCCAGCAACAGTATCAAGGACAGGAGCTGCATCATCAGAACTTACACCAACAAAATATGCATGAGCAACATCAGCAATCAATCAACTACGCCAATTACAACCATCAACATTATTCTCATGATCAGCTATTTGGCATCCATCATAATCTCCCAAATCAGAGTCAGCAACGCCAAGAAGCGCAATTGCAGCTTCAGCGACCACACAACGAGTGTAACACACATTTGCAGCAGATGCAGTCCCACCAACAGAGGGGCCCACAACATCAAATGCAGGGTGCATACCACGATCTTATAATGGACGAATTGCACGAGGATCCCAATTCGGCCTACAAACTGTGAGTAAAGTATGAGACACATTTAATATATTTAGTCTATCATATTGCGAGATTGTATTAGGTACATTTTTTATGAGACAGAAATAAGCAGGCATGATAGATTCCCAATTGGTCGATTCGTTTTAGCCGTATCCGAAATTTTCTTACATACATCGGCACAAATGTTTGACAAAACAAGTAAGAAAGCTCTGCGAGAAACCCTGATCTTAACTGTGCAATGCAGTCAGAATCGCTTAATACCGTTACATGGACAGACACACATAAATACTCACTTTTACCGTTATGCAGCGTGCGCTGAAGTCGGCGGATCTACATGCCAAATTTTTTGTATCCTAGCTATAATAGTTTAACCGCCAGGTAACATAATGCACGTTTAAACTTGCCGTTTTGGCCCGTTTTCGGCAACAAGGAGGGAGAAATCGGGATAGAAAAAAAATTTGGATGCAACTTTCTCCATATGAGGGTCCATGGGCACTTACATAGAAAAATTTCTTGATTAGCATAAAAGCTGCGGCTATTATACACATTTCTTTACCTTCCAAAAAAGTGGAGGGGTGTATTAAAATTTTGGAATATTCCATCTGCAGTTTGTTATGACCATTTTAGTGAAAAAGGAATTTATAGATTGTCGGTCGAATGTGGCTGGCATCTAAAATTTGAAACAAATTTCTACTTCGAATGCTACATATCTTCGTGCCAAGTTTGGGGTCTCCAGCTTCTATATAATATAATAATATATAATATATAATATATAATATATAATATATAATATATAATATATAATATATAATATATAATATATAATAT
>JBANCY010001314.1:0-11835 GCA_037040045.1 Phorticella flavipennis | reverse complement strand
ACTTGAAATCCACCCATTTTTAAAAAAATAAGTATTCAATGAAAAAAAGCAAAAAGCCTCGCCAGAGGAAGATGCTTTAGGTTGTGACCCGATAGGGTTGTTATAGCCACATAATAATAATAATAATAATTTCTAAACGGTGCAAAAATCAGTTCTTAAAAGTCAAAGTTAGAGCTAAAATAATGAAATCACTTTATGTAAAGTTAATGAAAAGTGACAAGTCGCAGATGTTGCCAAAAGCAGTGACTCGCTTGCGTTAACTGTGACAGGTAACGGGCGAAAAATGCTCACCACAAATGCCGGAATACAGTAGGAGTACGAAGTAGGGAGTACCGGAGTGTACCGGGTACCGGGTGACGGGTGACGGGTACCGGGAGTCGATTTGTTTAAAATATTTGTTGTGGATGCGTGTCACATGTGTTGTTGCCCTTCTTTTTGTATCTTTTTGCATAGGCGGCGCTGCCTATTTTGTCACTTTGTCTCGCAGCCTGTCACTTCCTGTGGCCATCATCATGTCAGCACAGCCGTCGTCCGCCCGTCTTGGCTCCTAATGCGACAACATGCCCCCGAACATGACAGGCACAAAAGTATGCCACACACATTTGCCGCATAAGTTTTGGCAGCTCGTGTGTGGCAGGCAGCTCATGCGGGGGGGTTTGGGGGTTCCCCCAAACAGCACAGTCCCCCGCCAAGTTCTGCCCCCCCTAGCTCTATGTGTTTTAGCATTTTTGGCGTTTCGCTGGTGCTGCGTTTGGGGCACATGGAAAATGATTAATTAAATCTATCACGTGCTGTTGTTGTTGTTGTTGTTGCCTTTTGTCTGTTGTTGTTAATTTAAACGTCGAAACGGTGACAAGATACATTAGCTATCTGTAACGAAGACAACGTTCAGATGTGTCTATATCTGCCGTATCTGTTTCTGTATATCTGTATCTGTAGCTGTATTTGACACACAACAGCCGCAAAAAGTCAACGCCATATCAAAAGAAAACTGCCGAAAATGCTAGGAAAATGCCATGTTAATTAGTCAACACACACACACACACACACACACTCACAATAATACGTGAAAATGTTTGCACAAATGATGGCTTCCACTCGTAGTTGGCAGCAATTAATTAAGCTAAGCTCTACAGATGTCCAATTTTAATGAGCACATCTCATCCCAAGGAACCCAAGGAACCCAAAAAACCCAAAGAAATTCAA
Organism: Phorticella flavipennis; assembly: GCA_037040045.1. Taxonomy (NCBI): domain Eukaryota; kingdom Metazoa; phylum Arthropoda; class Insecta; order Diptera; family Drosophilidae; genus Phorticella; species Phorticella flavipennis. The sequence continues at coordinate 10,629 of JBANCY010001314.1, read as the reverse complement.
CTCATTTAAAATATTATTATTGAAATGACAGAAACATCTATACCATGAGTGAAATATGATGTGTTTGACAAGAAAATAGTTATTGACACGTTCAATGATGTTGAAGAGGAATATAGTATATAGCTTTGGCTTCGCGGAGAATCTAATCCGTTTGAGGGGGCAGGGACCTCAATGGTCTAGTGGATAGCGCATTGTCCCGCAAAACAAGAGGTGCGAGGTTCGAGTCCGAGAGGAAAATAGAGCTTCAGGTTTTGACCCGAAAGGGTTGTTATGGCCATATAATAGTAATAATTTGAGGGGGGCCTCAGTGGACCAGTGGATTGCGCACTGTTCCACGAAACCAGAGGTGCGAGTTCGAGTCCCGCTCATGTCGATAGACATAGGATTTGAAATCCACCCGCTTAAAAAAACGTTCTTCAGTGAACAAAGAATAAAGGAAAAAAGTGCTACATGCTTTGACCCGATGGGGTTGTTATAGCCATATAATAATAATAATCATTTTGTAATAAGCTTGAACTGAGCTTAAAATAATGCAAATGGATTTAAGATGTGACAATTTTTTCTAGAGTGATACGAAAAATTCGTCAGTTGATTCTGAACAACTTTTTTTGGTACGCCGAATTTACAGAATCAGGGATATAAGAATTCAAGATGCTTTAATATGAATTATTAGTGTTAACAATTGTACATATATAGTGGAAATATCGTATATTTTCAATATGTTTTTACACCCAAAAATTGGATCTATTCGAGAAAAACACGATTAAAGAATGAAGTAGGGATAATTCTTTTACGGGCCGCTCTTTCAAAGGTTCTATCTCCTACACTTTTATACCGATTACCTTGAAACTTTCTGAATATATTCCAGACATATCAAATATTTGTCTATTTGTGTTCAACTGAACGAAACTAAATCCCATACTCGAATAGGCAATTGAAAACAGTTTTGTGGGCATTTTTATGACTATATAACGTCCTAAAAGAGAATAAGAGAGAAGAATGCAATCGTTATGTGCAAATATGTGTAAGTATAAGGTAGAAGGAAACATCTCAGATCTAAAATATATATGTTATCAACATTAACTCTAGACTTCAACTATCCTTGACTGTTCGTTCGTCTGTCTTATTGAATCCGTCCAGAGGCTAAAAGAGTTAGAGAAATCAAGTATGATGATTAAATAGAAAGATCGCCAATGTCTAGTGTCTAATATTGCAATTGGCAGAAAAACTGGATTAGGCCAATGTCCGTAACCAAACGGACTATATAATTCCATCTTTCTCTCCTATGAACATGCGAAAAAGTTGAACCTTAAGCCAAATAAATATGTTGCAGAATTCCCAAAAATTTCGAAAAAAAGTGATTCCTCTTTGCCAAAAACTTACACATGTTTTACCAATGTCAAAATACTTTTGGATTGCGCCGGAGCCTGTTGTCGACCCGATAGTCAACATCCTATTTAAATTCTATCTTTGAGATCCGAGTAACTTTAGAACATAGTCATTACTATATAATCTATATAATTATATAAGGTTGTGGCGAAGGATTTGAAATTCAGAAGCTCGTCAGTGATAGAAAACCGAAATAAAGGCAAATAGTGCTTCAGACTTTGACCCAATAGGGTTCTTATGGCCATGTAATAATAATAATATCATAATAATTGTGGCTGTTATACAGATTTCGTCACTTTCAGCGAAAATAGAGGGGTGTATAGAAATTTTGAGAAATTCCTTTCTGTAGTTTATGCTCTTTATTCTCAAGCTTAGGTTACAATTTCAAAACCATTTGCGTGATAAGATCTCTGTATGGGCATTACATCTTGCTAAAAAATTGTCAGAGAAAAAGTTATTCAAAAAGCTGAATTAGCTGAGGAATCCTCTGGGAGAAAAGAGATCATTGGAAATCTTCTCTATCGTGTGGACATAGAAGGTGAAATTTTGTGAAATCGATTGGGCTTAGTCCTATGTAAATCCCACTTGCTTAGGTTAATCCAGCTAGAAATTTCACACAATTAAGGTTGGTTTTACCCCCTGTAGCATCATGCTTTTTCGATAAGCTTACAGGGTATTGGGCGTAACTGATTGACTTACCTAGCAAAGTGTAGGCCAGCAGGAGCATGCAGATGCCCAGATTTGTAAGCAGGGCGGACCACACCGTTTGTGCCGTCTGTTTGCGTAGCTTGGACTTGGGGCCATAGCCGGGCGGTGTTTTGGCCTCCGAGGTGCTTGGTCCAGTGCCGAAGCAGGCGCACCAGCCTTGGCGACGTTGGCGCTGTTGCGATTGCTGTGGTGCAGCCGATGATGTGGGCGGTAGTGGTGGCTCCTTGCGTATGGGTGCGTTGCTGGCCACCAGTTGCAGTGGCAGCAGCTTGGCGTTGCTCTTGAGCGTGCCGCAGTTGCTGGCGATGGAGCTGCTGGCGCTGCTGCTGGCCGGCGGTGGCAGCAATTCGCTGACGTAGCCCACTGTGGCTTGGGTGGGGTACTTAAGTATGCCGGTTGGTGGTGCTGGCGGCTGTTGCTGCTGCTGTTGTTGTTGTTGTTGTTGTTGTTGTTGTTGTGTGGCTACTTCAATGTCTTCCAGAGTCGGCATGGGCAGCAGCTGCGTTGGCATCGGCGTTGGCGTTGTCAGCGACATGGGCATTGACAAGGGGAGCGACTGCGGCGGCGGCGGCGTTGTCGTTGTTGGATTCGTCATCGGCGAAGTCATTGGAATTGCGATCAGGGATGCGGGCGCGGGCGTTGACATCGGGTTCAAAGGAGATGGCGTAGATGTTGGCATCGAAATGGTCGTCGTCTTGAATGTGCTGGTCGAGGGCGGCCCTGGCAGCAGCAGCGGCAGCCCTTGCGTCCCGGCTACCCCGCTGGACATGCTGGACAATACTCCAAAAGAAGCGTAACTGTTGTTCGACGAGGTCGGGATGTTGCCATATCCCAGACTCCCGGCTGCCCCGTAACTCTCCCTCTCCGCGCTGTACTCGCCGCATGTACTTCTCTGCGAGGCAGGCGGCTGCCCAGATGGCATTTGAACTGGTTGGTCCGAATTCATCTTGCATTTGTCTCGATTTTTGTTTGCTGAAATCCAAAAAGAAAACATTTCCCGATTAAATTTAACATTTTCAGGGTTTTAATAAGACTTTCAATCATGTTTGCGATATTTTAAACTTTTATCAGAAAGTCAAGTCAAGTTTCATGTGCTATATTTTGATAGTATATTATTTTTATCGATATGTTATATAAAAATAAGCATTAGCCGCGAGATTTCGCAACATCGAACTTATCGATGAATTTCTTATGTACTCAATTGAAAAGTTAACATTGATATAATCGATACTTTTGGTTTTGGTAGTAGGTATCGTGCGTTTTTGCAGAAACGATATATGGTCATATTTTTCATTTCGGCTTGTTTTTTATATTCTGTAATTTTTTTTTAGCTATATTTTTAGTTTCAGGCAGATTATTGCCATTTAATTTTGTTTAATTTGCATTGCTTTTTTTTTTGTAAAGATCAAAAAGAATCGATACACAGAGCGTCGATTCCTAAAAAATTTAGTATATAATATATTATTATATATTATAAATTGAAATATGTCTATGATATATCGATTTTAAAATTAGCAATTTTATCATCGATAACGGATTTGAAGGTATCGAAGCGCGAACACCGTTTTTGTATGGGATGAAGCATAGAAAACTTCAATGTTTTATACGATTTTTACTTATAATAAATCGTATTTTTGTCTGAAACGAAATCTATATTGTGTTTGTGGGTTAAAGGCTTACATATACCATTTTGAGGGTATGCATATATTTTGAGAGACCGCAAGACTCTAAGATAAAATCAAAGAATCGTCTTGGAGGTCCAAAAATATGAACTTTAAGAACAAAAATTGGATGGACTGCTCGAAGAAAGCATACATAACATACATAACATACATACACAGTTTCAATATATATGAAAGCTTATAAATTATTTAATATTATATATTTCAGAGAACTCTGGATGATGCAAAGTAAGGGTAATTGGCTGCCATACAAACTGAGTGCGAGAGAACCGCGAAGACTTGAGCGCACAGGCTAAAAGAATTGCTTCATGGACAGAAGAGATGACATTATCTCAACGTCTTTGAGATTGGTGGCATCAGCTTGGAGATATCTTACTATGAGTTTCATGAGAAACACTGTACAACAAGAAAAACTGCAGGAAAACAAAACTTAGCATGCAGAATTTTTGGACAAAACTATGGTATGGTTTCATTTCAAGCTGCTGAAATCGGCATCCTCATTTTATATAAACCTTAGACCTGTCTAAGAATGCGCACTGGCCCATCAAACTAGATGTCATAGGTTCGACTCATGTCAAGACCATTTCCTGTCTTCTCTTTACTTTCTAAAACTTTTCGTTTGGTGAGAGGTGGCAGTTCTACTACAGGGTTAAGTTGATTCTGGCCGACCAATTCGTTAGAGATCTCTTGTAGAGGACCAAACCGAATCTCCTCGAAGGAATTTTTGATATAAAAGAAATGAATGGTGAATAGAATTATGTGGACAAGCTGGCTGCTTTATCTTGAAAATCCAGTGGATGCGCATTCTTTAATTCTTCCAAAGGAAATCATGGTTATTTAGACGATTATGCAGACCGATTGTATAGTGCTTGCTCTGGTAATCTTCTCATAAATGCATGGAATATGAAATTGGATTAGATACTTGAGATGATCATATCATACTTGGGACCCCCAAGACCACGTAAGTGTTGTGAAAGTAGATGGCTCTGAATTGATAATAATGTTCTACCTTTTCAGCCGAGAAATTATCAGATAATTATGGGGAGGCTCAATACTGTGATGATTGTTATATCGACAGATAACACGGTGGAGGAGGCAAATTAAAAGTATGGCAAGCTTGCTTTGATTTTCTATAACAATATAGGGGACCAAAATCGGTGAAGTTGTAATATATGATTTCCACTTTTTGTTTGGAGCGCTGTCTTTAGTGTTACTATTGTCTCTGGTAAAATTTCTGAGTTTAAAATTGATCATATTTGCTGGTGTTTCAAGTTCCTTTTTTCTATTTTCAGAGGGTATCCAGTCGAACTACTAAGTAAACTTTATGCAAATGCCAACATAACATATTAAGGAGGACACAAAATATCATCTGGTTCAACATCAAAGGTTAAACAGACTTAATGTAATAAGAGATATCATCAGCGTCATCTGAAAACATTCAAATAAGCGTTTCGTCTAACGCATCATTAACTAATTCATAAGCCTTGGCTAATACAATAAACATACAAAGCACCCAATGATAGAGATGGAGATAGACATTCAGAAAGAGATGGAGGAATGACTCTGAAAGGAGATACCAGAAAGGAGGAGCTCTGTCAATGAGTTACAAAGCTGAAAAGTAGGCAAAAGTCGGGCCAAGCGTAAGACATTTAAATATGCAGCTAATCATAAAAATAAAAACCAAACAAACTCTTAAAAAAGAGAGGAAGAAGAAGAAGAAGAAGCAGCTACCATATAAAGCATATAAAGAGAATTTTACCATAAAAGCCGAATGACAAAAACAACAAGAGCATTTCATTTCATAAGCTTGGCATCTTAATCTGTAGGAAATAAACTCGTTTGCCATTGCGCCCGCCCCCCCAGTAACCGAGGCGGCACTGCCTACCATGACCATGCCCACATGCGGCTGGTGGGCGTGGCTCTGTTTGTGGGCGTTGTCGCTTCATGTTTGAAATTAATTTCATTCACACAGAAATTCTCGCGCACATACAATTTCATTAAGCAAATATTTTCGTCGCCTGCCGCCGCCAGCTGTATCAGCCACCTCCCTCCATACCATCCATACCCACCATACCATCCCGTTTCAGGGACACCCACTACCATCTACCATCTACCATCCTCCCAACCGCCCAGCAAACAGTTTCATTTCCACAGTATTTTCATCTTCAGCTTGTCTATTTTTGCACACTTTATACAAGGCAAAAGTATTTATAAAGGGTAGCTACATTCTTTCCTTTGAAATGAAAAATAAGAATCTTCAGATTAAGATTGTTAATGCTTGGAGTTAATTGACAATGTTTGGCATGGCGAATGATAAGTATTTTTAGTCCTGTGCTAATAAAAGCATAAAGCATATAATTTCACTTGAATTTCTCAGCTTAATTCGTTGAATTGCAAGTTCCTTCCAAAAGAAAGAAAGTCTATTGGTAAAGCTTCTTAGTAAATGTTGATAAGTAGAGACAATATTCAGCATAGAGCATTTCTATCACAATCCCAATGATATAATTAAGGTTATATGGCTATAACAACCCTATCGGATCAAGCGCAGAAGCACTATTTGTCTTTATTTCTGCTTCCTTCATTGAAGAACTGCTTTTACGTGGCTGGATTTCAAATCCTACGCCACAACCTAGTTTTTCTAGGACGGTGTTGCCCATTGACTTGAGCGGAATTCGAACTCGCACCTCCTATTTGGCGGAACTGTGCACTATCCACTGGTCCACCGAGGCCCCTAATGATATAAGATCACTTCAACTTCTCAGCATAATTCGATGTATTGCGAATTCCATGGCAAGAGCAATATCCAAAGAACTGTACGATTTCCGAATTGAAGAAAAATTTACTTTAATCTCATGGCATAACTCTATGAGTTATAAGTTAACTTAATGGAGAATCTGTTGGTATCCTAAAACTCCAACAACCTATGCGTTTACGAAAGTTCCAAAGTTAAAACATTTTATTTCAGTCTTAATCCAAATATGAAACATTTAAATTCATTGAAATTTCTCAGCAAAACTCCATGAATTGTAAGTTCATACATCTGTTGGAATCTTATAACTATAAAACTTGGGACACGTATTCCAGTTATAGTAAAAATATAAGTTCATTTGATTCCATTGATCTTGATGAATTGCAAGTTCATTTTAATAGACTAGGTTTTACATACTTAAAATTCTACGATTCGGCAAGTCTTAGAGGACTTTTAAGGCATCTGACTCTTCTGCTCTAAGAAAAATACTAATAATTATAAATATATATTCATTTGATTTTTTCCATAGAACTTGATGAATTGTAAGTCCATTTGAATAGAGTAGGTTTTAAATCCTTAAAATTTTACTATTCGGCAAGTCTTAGAGGACTTTTAAAGAATCGGTCACTTCTGCTTTAAGGAAAATATAAATAATTATAAATATATATATTCATTTGATTTTGTCCATAGAACTTGATGAATTGTAAGTTCATTTTAATAGACTAGGTTTTACATACTTAAAATTCTACTATTCGGCAAGTCTTAGAGGACTTTTAAGGCATCTGACTCTTCTGCTCGAATTTTGTTCATAGAACTTAATAAACTGCAAGTACATTTTAATAGTGCAAGTTTTAAATCCTTTGATGAATTTCTCAGTATAACTCAATGACTGAAAACTTCTTTGAAAGAATCTTCCAAAGAAGACTTTTAACATCGTTTTTAGACAAATCTGAAACGTACAAGTTCGCCCAAATTTCTCAGCATAAGACAATGAATTGGAAGTTGAGTTTTCAGATCAAGCGAGTTACAGTGTTAAAACTCTGATGGCAAACACTCGAATCCATCCTAACAAAATCAAAAAATTGTTAAGTCTTTCATGCATGAAAAATCTATGCAAATTAATATATTCTATGATTCGGTTCAAGCATCTTTGGTTGAACAATTATGAAAACTTTTTTACAGGGTATCTGCCTATCATTCTATGCTATTTTGTTCTGTTGTTCCAACAGCTTTCGGCGAGTTAACGACACGCAACGCGATTTTATGCGATTTTAATGCTGCGAGCGTTGCTCAAATGAGCTGCTCATAAAACGTATCACCGCTTGGTCTACGCCTCCGGTGCCACGCCCACGGCGTAAGAACAATTAATGCATTAAAAACGCAATGCGAAACATTTGCATGGCCAATAAAAATGGCATTTAATGACATCTGCAAATTTCCAGCCTCAAATAATCAGCATTAAAACGAAGGCCCCATCCCAATGTCAGCGACATCACACAATAAAAATGCATAATTGGTTGGGAAATCGGAAAACAGCATAAGGAAAGTTGTGAAATGCCAAACAAAATGCGCGTAGATAGATCAAAAATATCGAAAAACAAGTCAGACGACACTATAGACGAGTGAGCTCGACTACGACATACCCTGATCCCAACAGTGCAATGCAGTCAGAATCGCTTCTGCGCTTCGTCAGCCGGCCTTTCCATATGTGACTTTTAACACTCTTTTGCGAATAACTTCTGTGTTTACAATCCGATTTGAAACTTTTAGACTAAGTTCGAAATACATTCCGAAACGCGTGTAATGAAAATCTTGTTTTAAATCAATATATAACACCTGTTATCAAGTTTTTTGATTTGCAGGGGAAGGAGGCGTGGCATTCAGAACTTGAGAAATTGTTTCTTGCGCATCATCAATACGGATCTACTTGCCTAATTTCGTGTCTCTAGCTACAAACGTTTAGCCGTTAGATGACATAATTCATTTTTCACCTTTTGCCATTTTGGCCCGTTTTCGGCCATTTCTGAGTCTTATAGTTTCGGTGTTTAGGATGCGATCGTTCTAAAATTTTCAGGATTTGTTAATGACACAGTCATAAATGCATATTCTGGAATTCGAAACATTATGATAAGGATTGTATAAAATATAAGCACTTAAATAATTTAGTGGGACCAAATTAGGATGGAACAAAATTTTGGATGCCATTTTCTGCATACGGTCTATGGCACCTACATACCACATTTCATGACTCTAGCATAAAAGTTGCGGCAGTTATATACATTTCGTCACTTTTAGGAAAAGTGGAGGGGTGCATCAAAATTTTGAGAAATTCCATTCGGTAGTTTCGTTAACATATATATGGAATTTTGTGTTGATAAATCTATAAATGCGAAAGTAGTGGCCATTTTATAGAAAGTCGTTTTTATCGATTGTCGGGCGAAGAGGGCGTGGTATCATCGAATTCTCAATACTTCATCTGCGTATGGTATACACGCAATTTCCTGCCAAGTTTGCATAGCTCTTGGCTATCTTGAATAGCTCTTCTATTCTCCAAAAACAACGCGATCATAAAGACGGACGGACGCACAGACGGACATGCCTATGTGGATATCGACCCGGCTATTGATGTTTCCCATTCTCTTCACATTTTTCAAATGGGATCAGGGTATAAAAATCAAGAAAAATTCTATATTTAAAGTTACAACTTCCAGGCTTTTAGACAGATGAAATTTGGTGGAACGATATATTGGAAAAACACGGAAGTTTTTGAGAAATTTAAATACAAAAGTTCGACGAACATGGAACATTGTTGTATAATCCGGGTTCTGACAATGTGCTAACAGAAGTCGTGCATTACGTTTCCTTACGGTAGAGACTACTTTGCATACGGGCGGGCCGGCCTATATAGTCCAAGGCATTTCTTATTTGGTCCTGGCCATCCTGAAGGTACCTTTTGAAGAGCCCCGATTCCTTCGGGAAAAATTATAAGCACGCACAAGATAATTAATTGAATAAATTAATAAATATTTTTAACAAATAATCCCACTGCAATTAATTTGAAATTTCCACAAATTTTGTAACTTCCTGGGGAAATGGTAAGAAAAATCAGCTGTAGTCGGAAAACTGTGGAAAATGCGAAAAGCTTTTTAAACCAAATGTAGATGAGGCTCAATAAAACAAAAGAGCAATGAAGTGAAACGATTGGAAAACAAATCTCCGGGGACAGTTTTCGAAACGGGCCCAAGACGAAACACACGATGTTTTCCGAGTAAAATTGAAGCGAGGAAATTCAAGTGGGCAAGGGAAAATAAAGAAAACACTGAAGTGAAACGAAATGAGTTGGAAATGAAAATGCCAGAAGGCAAAATAAATGGGAATTTAAAAGCCGGCGAAACAGGTACAAAATGGAATAAATAAAGTAAGTACACAATGGAAATGAAGTAAATGAAATGAAATAAATTGTTGTCGCCGGGAAAAACAATATAAATATTTAATTGAAAAATAGGAAAATTCATTAGCGAAAATAATTTTTAAATATTTGTAAATTACAAATAGACAAGGAATAAATAAATTGATTAAATAATTTCGAAATAATTTAAAATTTATTTTAGGATGAAAATTGTCTTTTATTCTCTATTATCTTTGGCTTATTATTATTATATGGGTCAAAGCCTGAAGCACTGTTTTGCTTTATTCTGCTTCCTTCACTGAAGAACTTTCTTTTACGTGGGTTTTAAAAGCTTCGAGCTAATATATCATATTTCTATCATAAGCCTTGACTTAAAATCTTATAAACATTAAAGTTTCTTTATTATCTATGCTGCCCCAAAATTTAAAGAAAAAAATCGAACCACTATATCATTTGCTTGTCATACAACTAAAAGTCGGTTTTGGCCATATAGTATATGGTCCAATTAATCCCAATTAATAATCAAACGTGGTTATTTAATATGTATGATAATATAATATAGGGGCCTCCGTGGTCCAGTGGATAGCGCACTGTCCCTCCAAACAAGAGGTGCGATGGTTCGAGTCCCGCTCATGCCTTTAGGCATGACCCTCCTAGAAAAACTAGGTTGTGGCGTAGGATTTGAAATCCAC
>JBANCY010001313.1:0-11853 GCA_037040045.1 Phorticella flavipennis | reverse complement strand
TATTATTATTATTATTATTATTATTATTATTATTATTATTATTATTATTATTATTATTATTATTATTATTATTATTCGTACATCTAAACTAAGTAAATTTTATTTTGACTTCTCGTACTACTCACTTCTAGTTATACAACTTGTTATTTTGTAAATTGTTTACATCCTGCCGGACGACTTTGTGGGTGGCGTTTCACAATAGCAATGAATGGGTATATCACATTATCAAAATCAACCACGCAGTTTATGTGACCCCAATGCCCAACTGCAACAAAATATTGCAACGTACAGGCATTTATTCCCGAACCAGTACTCGTACAATGTAAAAGCCGATAACTTTGGCCATAATTCATCAGATGTGGGCTCTAAAGACGTTTCAACTGCCGCTCAGTTGCCAACATTTGGTTTTGGTCGGTACAACAGTTTGGCTGCGGTTGGTGCAGACGCTGTTGCTGCCACCATTTTCATGCCCGGTCTTTATAAGTTTATATTTCTATCTTTATTATGTCTAAATATAAAACATGCCGCTGCTACATATTGAAGTTCAAGTTGCAAGTGCTGCAAATGAGGCAAGGCACAAAAGCAGCATTCAGTAACTCCCATTCGCCCATAACTAATGTTTTACTGTTCAAGTTGACTAGCGTTTCTCAGCTTGTTTCAATTTTTCTGCCATAGTTGTTACGGGGAAACAGATTGTTTGCTGCAAACACAACGGCGAAGGAAAAAGTGCCGAGTCCTGCAAATTTTCTTTAGCTGTTTAAACTTCCTGTCTCTGGAAACACACTACAGTCTCTGATCTGGCATCAGCAGCAGCAACAGTATATGCCCTCTTATTCGCTGATGGTGTAAATTTCCTTGAAGTTTCCAAACTTGTGCATTGTTGTTGCAGCTGGGGTTATTCTTGCAGTGAAAGTTCAATGTTCCGCTTTACCGTCTGTTAGGGTCTTTTGGCAGACAGTGCAGTACAGTGCTAGCTGTTATTAACCGTCAAGCTCTGCCTCTAAAATCAACTTGTTTACGTGTGCCGTTTCTAGTTTTAATGCAGGCATAAATAACAATGCAGCAAAATTCGTTAATAAATTTCAGAAGAGCAGCTTGCAATATTTCATAACCTCTATATTTATCAAATTTTAGTTAATTTATTTATTATTTGTTAATAATCTGGGCTAAGTTAAAAAATATATATGCTTAAATATTCCTTGTATAATAAAAGCATGATATGAATTTGGTTGTTTTTATGATTCGCCATTTTACTTGCAGAATTATATACGTCTCTAATTTGAGTAAAGCCCTTTTTAAACGAGATTTTAATTGATTATTTTTAACTATGGCAACTTTGCGTATTTTAACACGAACTTGTTTCAATCGATTGCAATTAAAAATAATTTACAAATAAAAGTTGTGGTAAATCAGAGTGTAGGACACAGTGCACAGAGGCTGTCAGGAGATATTTCGTCTGGTTGATACACCAAAGCCATAACAACCTCATCTCTCATCATATACAGACATAGTTGCCAGCTCGTTTGACTTTATACAAACTGCCCGCGTATGCACGAAAATATATGTACACGTATTTGTCGATTTACATTGCGAAATTGTTGTTTAAATAAGCTCAGAGATCATATAGATCCCGACCGCCTTTCCCGCTGAAAGGTCCGAACATACAAGATACACACAAATATATATATGGCCACTATGTACGCACATCCCCAGACGATTACATTGGACCGCTTTTGAGCGCATTTTTGAAAATATTTGTAAAAATTGCTCGCATTCAATCGGATTGAAACGCACAAATACAAATATTTACGTACTTTCTCTGCATACGATTCATTTAATTTTATTCCCCATTTTTTTATACCTTGATCCCCTAGGAAATTTAAAAATGGGTATAAGAGATTTGTGTAATTGTATGTAACAACGTAGAAATAGCTTTTTCGTCCACATGTCGAAATACACTTTTTTTTATCAGAATAAATAATAACATTGATTTAGCCGCATAATTCTCTCTTCTTGATCAATGTCATAGATTGAACCATATGGATGGGCTGTCATTCGTAATTTGTAATGTCAATGTAAATATCGGCATTTTAATATATTTTTTTAATGTACTTAAAATATCCGTTTCGAATCAGCGTTTTTTTGTTTGATGCGCCGAAAAGAGCATAAAGTTTTTGTGAACGAAATATAATTGTCTCTCATATCCCTATTATTTTTTACTACAAAAATGGCTTTGGAAATTGAAGCAGTATAGTTTCAGCTCGAAAAGCATTTTGAAAGGACATGTAGTAAGTTCCAAAATAAGTGCAAAAATTATTTGCTGCTACGTTTCTTAATTTTTCAATATATAATGTTAATTTCATATTAAGTGCTGAAATTTCAGTTCTAAACACTCATACATAGATATTATAAAATCACAAATGACGTAAAACATTAACAATTCAATTCAATTGCACACATTTTTGAAGTGAAAGCTTCTCATAAAGGGCCATTTTCGTTTAACTCAGATTAAACGCGCTGTTGCATAAAGAGATTTAAAACATACTTCGTCTCAACTGAAAAGTTTTGAATCAGTCTTAAGATTCTAAAGGAATTTTTAATATTTTTATGTTCAAAGGTAGAGAGAGTGACAACCAAAACAGGAATAACGAAAAGCTTCCCATTTTCCTACATAAATGATATTCCTTTAAATAGCTAAACTGGCGGCTAAGTGTTCCCCGTCACATGGTCTACTTTGTGGACATTGGAGGACGCACAGTCACAGCAGCAAAATTATTTTGCAATAAATTTTGTGACATATTTCCATGATTGTGAAAAAATCTGAAAGGGAAGGATGTTAAAGAAATTCTGGCAACACGAAGAAGATTACAGACAGGTAACAGCTGGGCGGATGTGGGCGGTTCCTTTCTGTCTATGTGCTTTTTATGGGCGGAATGAGACATGCATATATACATAAATAAATGTTGGTGTTTTCATACGTAATCGTACACCAATATATATTAAAAACACATCAGTGTTAAGTAATTGTAACTTAAATTGTCTACGAAAATATCTGAGAACAACGAATTGTTGCTTAAATAAAAGCAAATAAAATGTGTCGCTAAGCATAGACAGGGGGGCGATGCTACGTTCGAGCGTGACTTTATGACGTTTTGATTTATATATTATTGAAAAAGTTTTGTCACAGGCAGAAAAATCACGCGCTGCTACCAGCAATCACGTAGGTGACAGTTTCAAGGCTCACACCACGGAAACGCGGCAGTAAGCTCATAAATAATTTTTTGTCAAAAATTTGACACTAAGTCATAAAAGGTGAGCAACGGAGTAAAATTAATTTTTGATCTACAGTTTGATGCTGCTGCCATTGATATCAATGATTCATGCATAAAATTTGAATATTCACAGCGTATTACCCAGCTCATATACTAGAGTCAAAGTCTATGCAACGCTTGTTATTGGTATCAAATTCATTCCAAGCACAGTCCACCAAAGTTTTCGTTCAATTGTTTAAACGATGGTTTTGTTACCCTCACGGTTCGCTACGCCAAACATCTGCCAACCCCTCTGGACCTGCCAGTTAATTTTGGCATGGAAATTAATTAAAAAGTTTTTAATCAGCCTTTGGATATGTCAGCGCGTTGGACTTGAATTGGTTGATGTTTTACTGATGTCTAAAGAATGATGGTAGAGTTGATTGTGTTTTCAGGCACCCTGACACATTTGCCATTTACTTTGAGTATTTTTTTAGAATTGTAATTACTTATTCGTGAACACTATACACATGAAAACTAGACCTAATATCTGTAATTTATTCTTTATAAAATTTGTATAAAATTTAACCTTATTTTAAGAATTACTGTAATATACATACATATACGAGAATACCTTGGCTATTTACGCATACATCCACCTAAAATATTATATGTGGCTGTGTGCGTCATGCGTTTGATAAAAAGTTTTAATTTATGTCAAAAGCTTTTTTCCAAGAATTTTAATATGCGCACAATTTTCGCAAAGTTGTCTCTGTCGCTTATGTACGTTATTGCCTATCCCTTCTTTTCTTAGCATACTGCCAGTGCCAGAAACTCTCAGATTCCAAGTTATCGAATTCCTTGGATCAGCATACTGCCTAATATAGCTTATGTGCACTTCTATGCGAATTATTTCTTTTGAAATTAAAAAGGGCCACGTTAGAAAGGAAACAAAAATAAGAGTCATATTTTAAGTAAAGGTATTTTACAATAAATATCTTATCAAATTAATATTATTAATTTATAAAACTTATACGAATAACTCAATAAGCATACTTGGTATGTTTGAAATTAAATTGCACACGTGGCCGGGATGTAGGGCCGCCTAGGCGAGATTCAACTCAAATTAACATAAAATTGTTGTTGCCACATCTAATCTAACAAGGAGACACTACGACGTTGGGGTCACCGATTTGGCTGAATTTTGGATATGTTGTAGCCCTAGGCCCATATAGTGGACATGCAACGGTCAAGGATTCGTCCTTAAAATGTTCTTAAAGTTTTGCACTACGCGCTAAATAGTCACCATGTTAGCCGTGTTTGATCTGCAGAGGTAGCCTAGTGAGCAGACCGGTGGTAACTGCAGTAGAAGGTCCTGGGTTCGAATCCCCATGAATGCCAGTTTTGTTTTTTTTAATTTTTTCTTAATAATTTTTTTTTTCTAATGTGTAAATATTTGTTATTCTTATTTACAGAAATGATATTTGTCATAAAACAAATAAAACATACATTTTGTAGGCATCAAGCGCATGTTATAAATGCAGCATTCTTGCAGAGACAGGATACCTTATGATTTTCTGATGAGAAACAAATTTCAATGACATTTTGGAAAACATTTCTTTCGATCTTTATTATTTTCAATTCAATATGAATAGTTTTGCATTTCTATTAATAAGAATAACAAATACATCCATACTTAAAAAAAAAAGAAAAAAAAATGAAAAAAAACTAAATACAAAAAAACTTGCATCCAGGCGGAATCGAACCCTGCACCTCTCGCTTTTGCAGAACCTTTGCTTGGCGTGGTAATTCCTTAAATAGTGTAAAACTTTAAGGACGAATCCTTGACCGTCGCGTCATAATATTTTGCATGCCCACTATATGGGCCTAGTGCTATAACATATCCAAAATTCAGCCAAATCGGTGACCCTAATGTCGTGGTGTCTCCTTGTGAGTCTAGTCTAGTCGAGTGAGCTCGTCTATTAAATACCAGTTGTGCAATACAGTCAAGATCGCATAATACCGTTACACATACAGATCCACTTATACCGTTATGCAGGCTGTGTTCAAGTCAGCGCTCAATAGCCACACCCCATAGATAAATTTTTACACTCTTTTGCGAGTAATTTCTGTGTTTCTTATCCGTTTGCTTTAAACTTACAGTGTGAGGTCAAATGTGTATTGAAAATGAAAATACTGCGGAGAGGGGCGTGTTATCAAAAATTTGAAAAAATGCTAATTGCTGACCTACATGCAAAATTTGATCTCTCTAGCTATAACGGTATTTTTATTCATTTTTAAAAGATAAAGTAATTATTTAATCTCCACTTGGCATGCATGGAACATGAGTAATGGTCCTCTACTCACCGCTGGTGATGCCCTTGATTCCAGACAATAATTCAAAACTTTCTGCATAACAGCCATGAACATTCCCATGAGCTTTTGAGCAGGAGTTTTTAAGCTTTTTAAGTTCTAAGCAGTTATTCAATATTCTTACCAATTCAAAAAGTTCTATACCTACATCCAATACTTAAGTACAAAAGATTTAAGGACACGTGTTCTTAAAGCTTATTCAGCTATCAACATATATTCAATATTTCAACCAACAATTCGCAGGTCTGAAACGACTTAACACAAAAAGTCGATTTCCCAACCAAAAAGCTTTTAACGTTATATTAAGCTTTTCAACTAAAGTTAAATAATTACTTCAACTTTTACTATTGAACAACAAGCTTTTCCAGTAGTATTAAGCTTTTCAAATAAAGTCAAGCAATTCAACTTTTACTATTGAACAAACATTTACTAAACAAAAAGCAGAAAAGGTGATTTTTTTTAAACGAGAATCGCCGGTTTTTTAAACACAATTAAAATATATTCATCGTAATGGGCTCTAAGCAGCAGACAAAATCATTATCTACTGCTAATAGGCGCAGTACTGAAAAAAGAACTCTTAGCCGTTCTAGCGAAGTTAGTGACGAGAATGGAGTCAATAGGGAAACTCAAGATTATATTATGGTTCAACAAGAAGACCCTTACCTAATGAGTGACGATATAAGCTCAAGCACCATTATAAGCGATTTTGCTCATCTTCGCCCGCGTGGTGGACTACGTGGTAAATCATATTGGAGGGATGTCATAGATGAGGTTGAGTTCGCTGTTCATTGTGTTTCACAGCCGCGACTACCAGTTATCGATTATTCTGTGGTGCTACCCCCACGTCTAAGAGAGCGCGTTAAGCAAATACAAACGTATGACTATTCTCTGTCGGACGACGTCGTATTTATTCGCGATGAAATGCGCGAAGAACGGCCTCACGACTATCAGATCGCCAGTGAACAGGATAGCAGGGAAGAGGGACAGGAGGGTCCAACACATGTAAGTGCATAGATAGTTTGCAATCTCTTACAATATATATTTACATGTAATTTAGGCAACGGAACTTGGACGAAAAAAATTAGAAGAACATTTTAGTGAAAGTCAACACTCTGATATAGTCCGCATGGATCATGAATTTGAGAAGTTTGATCTTCGATTAGACGAACCAGTTGGCCATACCCACCGGACTATCGATAAGACTACTTGGTATGCAAGGTTTTTGTGCGCTTCTCGTGACGAGCGCGTTTGTTGGGATTCTCGAGTGGAACGCTCCAAGCCTGGAGATGCTGTATATACGCTTGATGAACAAGCAGAAAATCTAATGGATGCGGTTAGTCACCGAAGTATAAACTAATTTGGTGAAGTAAGCTTTTAATTATTTCGTTTTCTACAGTCAGCTGAACGATTTATTCATTGGCTTAATTCGATTGGCACAATGGACACATCCATGACTCCAGAAAAAGTAAAAAATTTGTTTTCGATTAAAGGCGATCGCACTCTTCTTGCATCTGTCAAAACTGATCCAAAGGAGGTCAATGCGATAGCTCAAACAGTGGCAGATAAATGGAACAAGCCTCACGTAAGCTATATTTGACCTTGCATGACTCATATACTTTATTTCTACATATTTAATTTTCTCCAATTTCGGACAGATGGCAATTGAGCTTAAATATGAAAAACATATTAACGACCATGCAATGCGTCCCCCGCAGAAGACACTTCTGAGTGCCTTCGGACGAACGGTACCGCTTAAGGAACGTCCGTGGGTAAAGCGCTCCGGAGATAAAATCATAGAAACAGTATATCCAAATGACCTCTTGACACGCGAGAAAATATTTAAAGGCATTACCCATCTTCGAAGCACAACAGCTCTAATTGATTTTTATTTAAACAATCCCAAATTGGCACGCCCACTGTATTTATTACAAGGTGGAGATTTCCAAGAAATGAGCACCAGTGAATCCGTAGTAGAAATACCGCTTTATGAATATTTAGGACTAAGATATTAACCGCAACTGCATTCAATACAACAGAGAAATACATTATGATTATTGTATTTAAAAAATTAACAGTTCCTTAAAAAATTAATTAAAATTTACCAGTTAAAATCTAGAGGAATTTCACCAATTTCACCTAATTATAATATATTTTGTTCTAATTTTCAGATTAAAATTATGTCATATTTTCACCTAATAAAAAGATAGTACACTCATCCCAGTCGAGGAATACCGTTATAAAGTCACACAGAGACACGCACACATATAGGATGAAAAAAAATTATGGATGCCATATTCTGTATAGTAACTTTGGGCACCAAAATACCAAAGTGAATCAAAATTTTTGGGAAATTCCATTCTGCAGTTTCTAATTATAAACCCATATACGGAAAATGGTGTTGACAGCTCTGTAAATGCCAAAGTTGTAGCCATTTTATCGAAAATCGTTTTTCTCGATTATTGCGCGAAGGGGGCGTGGCATCCGAAATTTGAAACAAACTCTTATTGCGAATGCTATACACGGATATTCGTGCCAAGTTTGAAGTCTGTAGCTTTTGTAGTTTCCGAGATCGGCGCGTTCATACAGAGGGACGGACGGACGGACGGACATGGCTAAATCGACTCGGCTATTATGTAATGTGTTCAAATACCAATCACATTTGCAACCATATTAATTACACTTTAATTGTGTGTGTTTACGGAGATATCGGCCTTTCTATTGTAATCTAACCCGCACATAACAGGCGCATCTAAGAAAATATGCAAGCCAATATATGAAATTGAGTTAGAAATGACAAGGTAGAGGACCGCGATAGAGAGTGCTCGACTGGCAGATTCCCTGATCCCCGTCGAGGAATACCGTTACATTCGCTTATACACATTTATACAGTTAAACAGCGTGCGCTGAAGTCGGCGCTTCATAAGCGGTCCTTCCCATAGGTGCATTTTTACACTCCGGTCGTTTATGATGATCGTTCCAAAATTTGCAGGATTACTTAACGACATAGACATTAATATATACTCTTAATTTTAAATCATCATGATAAGCATTGTAGAAATTATATTATTATATGGCCATAACAACCATGTCGGGTCACAACCTGATACATTTATTTGTCTTTATTTCTGCTTCCTTCTCTGTGCATTTTTTTCGCGGGTGGATTTCAAATCCTACGCCACAACATAGTTTTTCTAAGAGGGCCATGTTAAGTACGTGAGAGGGACTCGAACCCACACCTCTTGCTTGTTGGGGAAGTGAGCTATCTACGGGTCCACCAAAGCCCAATAACTTATAGGCACCTATTTAATTTAAGGGGAACCAAATTAAGGTAAGAAAATTTTTGATGCCACTTTCTATACATGATCCAGGGTATCAACATACTATTTTCCATAACTCTTGCATACAAATTGTGGCTTCTAGACCTATTTCGTTATTTTCTAAAAAAATGGAGTGGTGTATCAAAATTTTGCGGAATTCTATTCTGCAGTTTCTAATCATGCCGCTATCTAATCAATTTGGACCCGACAGCTCTAAAAATGCAAAAATTATGGTCATTATATCGAAAATAGTTTTTCGAGCGAAGGAGGCGAGCCGTCCGAAATTTGAAACAAACTCCGATTCACTTGAAACTTTCAGTATAAGTTTGAAATAGAAATCAAAAAAAGTTTTGTTCAAAATCAAAATATTACAATTTCATGTCTCTTGCATAAAAATTGTGGCAGCTATACACATTTCGTGTGACCCTGATCAAGAATATATTCATACTTTATTGGGTCTGCCACGCCTACTTCTGCCTGTTACATACATTTGCACAAGCTTAATATACCCTTCATACCAAATTTCGATTGGGATCTGGGTATAAAAATAAACAGGAGGACATGACCAAATTGATTTCTTGTTACCTTCAGACTGTTGTTTTCATGCGTTACAAGTGTCAAATACTATATAATACTCCTACTACCGGTAGAATCCATAATTTCGACTTCTAAGAAGAAGTTTCATTCAGAATATCACATTGTTAATGTACAGATTCGGGAACATTTCCATTTGTATTGCTGCAGTTTTTTTGATTATATAAAGTGGCATTTTTTAATATTTTTCTATAGCCATTGAAGCATAAGAAATATAGTACAATGCATGTTAGCTATTGACATAAAAATGGGTATCATCATTGAACGAGTAGTTGGCTTAAATTAGACTGATATGTCAATGCCACATTCGTGTAATATGTAGGTATTGCTCGTGTCAAATGCGGACAGCAATTCAACGGAAATCAATGTATTTCCCGCCAATTGAGCATTCGTTCTTACAATTCGACATCTTCAGCATCCCTTTTTACGAGTGATGGAGAGCTTGTACATACAAACAAATGAACTTCTGCATGACAGCGATCAACAATATTAAACATGAAACGTATTTTCCAGTCTAGTATGAGATTAAACTGTCTTGATAATCTCACATATGTCAGTGTACTGAACTGAATTACTTCGAGTTTATTATAATGATAAAAGGCAACAAAATAAAGGCAATTAGATATTTTGCAGTTCATTGAAGATGTTTCAAGCACATCGAAGGATGAAAGTGGCTTTCAGTGGTTGATTAGCGTAAAGAGCCTTATACTGACGTGCTTGTTGCACATGCTACCTTGCTTACCTTGCTGTAATTTATTTGTCAAGCGCACAGCTCAATCCAAAATGTTTATGAAACTTGTATTTCCCGACCGAGTATAGACCGATAGTTGAGCGTCCAACTGAACGATCAAAATAATAAGCTAGTTGCGATTTTTTAAATATAATGAGTGCATGTAACTCCCCGATGATTTTATCACATCAATGTACCCATGAATTAATAGCGAGAGCACTTTATTTCCAGACAGAAACAACAGAATTGAAATAAACGGAATCAAATTGAAAATCGAGCAACAGTTGTTGTATAAACATACCCGTATATATGCGCACCTACCAATGTCTGAAAACATTGATGACGCTCA
This sequence comes from Phorticella flavipennis, assembly GCA_037040045.1. Lineage (NCBI taxonomy): Eukaryota > Metazoa > Arthropoda > Insecta > Diptera > Drosophilidae > Phorticella > Phorticella flavipennis. Next base: position 1,239 of record JBANCY010001313.1, on the reverse strand, counting down.
ATCATTGAATAACTGACTTGCTGCGAATTAAACCGAGAAAACTGCTCTCAGTTTTATATGTCGCACAGGAACCTGTTTGAGTTGCAAACAATAGGGCTAACTGCCAGGCGGCCTGCTATACAGTAAAACGTAACAAGGGTACCGCCGGGTATAAAAACTTGATATGCTGGAAGGCTTCGTGAAAGTTATAATATCAAAATATTGATTTGACTACTTAAACGTTATTAAAAAAATATATACTAGCTTGGAAAATATACATGTTTGTTTTAGAGTAATAAGTAAGTCTATTGGTGACCAGAGCACATATTTTTTTCTTGTATGTTGGTTTTCAATTACTAAAGAGCATGTATATTTCGTGGTGATATTTAAGTACTTTCATTTTGTTTTGTCAGATTTCGCCCATTGTCGTATTGAGCTTTAGTTGGTCTGCGTATTTTTCAATTTATATAAACAAAACATTTTAATTTCAGAAATTTAATTAAACAACACTCTCAATTGAATGTCATGATAACATACGAGTAGGTGTCGCTCATTGTTACCACTGCCATTGACGAGCCGTGTGCCCAAGGCACATAATAAAGCCAATGTAAAGTAGAACGATTTCATTACATTGAACTCTTCCCAAACTTAGATATTTTTATGTCATATACTCACAAGACAGATTGATTGTCTGGCGTATAGACAGACTGACATGGGTCATCGGTCTGTATGTCAGTATGTATCCAAACTAGTCACTTTTAATCAACTCACTTTTTGAGCCAAAGGTATGAAACTTGGTACATAGCTTCATTTTGCGAAGACGCTCCCTATATGTCGGTGCCGGCCGGATAAGATTACCATATATATAACAAGTAAAAGTCAGTTTTGACGTAGGATTTGAAATCCACCCACGTAAAAAGTTCTTCAGTGAAGGAAGCAGAATTAAAGGAAAATAGTGTTCATACTTCCTGTGTGTCATATCAATTTGACAATCACAACTGGAATCGCGACATCAAATTTCAAAATGATCGCACGACTATATCATACGACTGTTATAGAACTTAAGGTGTGGTTTTTTCACATGTCTCATGTTTTTTTTCAACTATTACACAAGGGAACGAGATTTTGTTGATTGGAAATTTGTAGTTGTTTTTAACTAATTTGGGGTCGCTGATTTCGAATCTACACTCGGTTTCTCTCGATCAGTTCGAGTTTTCCAAATATTGAATTTTTTTCAAAATTTAGGCACTTGCATTACAT
>JBANCY010001312.1:0-11856 GCA_037040045.1 Phorticella flavipennis | reverse complement strand
CAAAAGAGTGTAAAAAGTCACATATGGAGAGGCCGGCTCAGCGCCGACTCTAGCGCACGCTGGGTAACGGTAAAGTGCACTTTTGGGATCAGGGTATCTCGTAGTCGAGGCCACTCGACTAGAGCTTTCTTACTTGTTTTTACTGAAATCTTGTACAATTTATTCGCAACAACCAATAAAATATCTCTACAGTTTGTTAAAATTCTAGAATGATGCTCCCAATATTCAATCTGGTTCTTAAAATGTTTAAATTTTTGGATATTTACCTTTGATTAACCGATATTGTTGTATATTTTACCCTCAAGATGGGTATTGTCATTGCTCAAAATAGGATATAGGCAATAGGAGAAAGGAAATAGAGGGTAAATTAAATAGGATAAAGGAAATAGGATATAAACGGAAATATTGCCTCTTCGGTAAATTTTTGTAGATCCAAAATTTGTTTGCATGGATATACATATATAGGATTGTTCCAACTTTAAATTGGACTTAAATGGGAAAGAACCTTAGATGGCTAATGATATATAATGAGGGAGACATCAAAATTTCCTGTCTGCTGTCTTTGTTCACCAGTGCAAACTAAACAGGGTATTAAACAAAAAATTTTGGATGGCCAATGCACCTATGTGTCATGATGAATCCTCCCTAAAATTTCCCATGTTTGCTGCCTTTGCTCACCTATGAAAAACTATTTACAGAGTATTAAACAAACAATTCTGGATGACTAATGCACCTATGTGTCATGAGGAATACTTAATCAAATTTTCTATTTACAGGGTATTAGACAAAAGATTTTTGAAGGCTTATGCCCCTACATTGGAAGGTATTTGCCCCTATATGTCATGATGGATCCTATCTAAAATTTCCTATGTCTGCTTTCTATGCTATTTACAGGGTATTAAACAGAAGATTTTGGAAGGCTTCTGCTCCTACATTGGAAGGTATTTGACCCTATATGTCATGATGGATCCTCCCTAAAATTTCCTATGTCTGCTTTCTATGCTCACCTATGACAAACTATTCACAGGGTATTCAAACAGGACAAAAACATGACAGCCAACGTTTTTATGACATGGCAACTGCCGCTTGAGGAATTAATTAAAAATTAAATGGCCTATTAAAATTGTTATCGAGACGCCGCGGCGCCGCGACGTCAACGTCAGCGTCGCAGCCGCGACGCAGGCAGCGCAGCGTTGGCCATTTAAAATGGCAAACAAAATGCCAAAATGGAAATAAAAGCCAAACAAACACATTGACAAACAGTTCAAAATGGCGGCGGTGGAAGCAATGGCGGCGGTGGCTGCGGCAAGGCTGCTGCTGCAATCACTCACTCGCGCCGTGTGGGGGCGGACAGGACAGTGGGCGTTGGGTGTTAGGGGGGTTGGGGGCGTGGCAGGCAGCCCGCTTGTAAAACCGTTGTATGCGCTTATGGCAATTGGGAGACTGACGCCAGCGGGACATAAACATGTCAAAACATGCATAAAACGGCAGCACAAGAGCATGTCCAAACATGCACAACAAACAAATTGAGACAGAAAGAGACAGATCGAACGATAGAGGGGGAGAGGGAGAGAGGGGCTGTGCAAGTTGTCATTAAAAATCATAGCTTTCGGTTTGCATCATTAACTATTTAGCTTTAGCCACTGCAATGCGCATATCTTGCCCGAAAAGCCCAGGGTATTTAGCTGACATAGGCCAAAAGGAGGGGTGGTGGGGGGATAGGGAAGCTCAAAAAGTAACAGTTGAAAGTACATAAAGAACTATTATTATTAAATGGCCATAACACTCCTATCGGATCACAGCTTGAAGCACTATTTTCCTTCCTTCAATGAGGAACATTTTTTATGTGGTTGGATTTTAAATCCTACGCCACAACCTAGTTTCTCCTAGGAGGGTCATGCCTAATGACATGAGTGGGACTCGAACCCACAACCTCTTATATGGAGGGACAGTGCGATACCCACTGGTCCATCGAGGCCCCTGATACATAAAGAATTATAGCTGAACCTTTAAACACAAAGACAAATTTGAAAGAGACATTTAAATGGACATAACAACCCCATCAGATCTCAGTTTGAAGCACTATTTTCATTCCTTCACTGAGGATCTTTTTTTATGTGGTTTCAAATCCTACGCCATAACCTAGTTTTTCTAGAAGGGCCATGCCTATCGACATGAGTGGGAATCGAACCCACAACCTCTTATTTGGCGGGACAGTGCGCTATACTTCGGTCCCCGAGGCCCCTGATGCATAAAGAACTATTGCTAAACCTTTAAACACTAAGTCAAATTTGAAAGATACATTTTAAAAGGTTTCCAAACCTAAACAAATTTCCGTTTTATGTTTAAAGGCTCAAGTTCCTTTCAAAACCAACAACAAAATGCGAAATCTTAAGATAATTGCGTATATATTTTGAAAATCAAATTATATTTTAATGCCAAATTGATGCGATATTCATATACAGTCGAACTTCCCCATAATGAATCTTGACGGGACCAGAAAATCACTTCATTAATCAATCATAAATCAATTCATAATAGGAAGAGCTTCATTCATAGAAGTTCACTATAGAGAAGTTCGACTGTAATAGCTTTGCCGCTTGAAAATCGTTTAAAAAGTCTACCAAATTGAAACTGTTTGAAGTTAAGAGCGGAAATTTGTAAAAACATTAAGGGGGAACAAACAAAGGAAGACCTCAAAATAAGTTAATGATTTGGAAATTGTAATCACTTTACAAACCAAATCAATCTGTTGAAGAAATCATGCAGATAAAGCTAGGCCGCCAGAAAATCAAAGCAAATTGAACTAAGTTAAGATTGCATTAAGCTTAAGTCAAGGGGGAACCACAAAATTGAACATTTTCCAAAATTTTATGAGAATTTCATTTAGTTCAATTGTCAATGCTGTCCATAAGAACAGACTTGAAACCGTTTTAAATTTGAAGCAAGTTTTTTGGAGTCAGGTCCAAATTTAATAGACATGAAGGGAGAAAAAAAAATGGAAGAAGTGAAAATATTTGAAAATTTTGATGTTGGAAATGAGATCAAATTGGAATGCCAAATCAAAAATCATTGGAATAGACATGGAAAAAAGCTATTCCGTTTAACAATAATGTAAGATTTGGCTAAGATTTGAAGCTTTGAGAGGAAAGGATGAAACTTAGAGCTAAACGAGTAAGGAAGGACTATTTTCAGCACGCTAAATATCTCAGAATTTTCTTAGAAACTTTATAGAGAAACATCAATGGAATATGGAAATATAACAGTCCAGGACTGCTAACTAGATGTGTACAAATTTTCAATCCGATAGCCTTAAAATCAATGTAACATGAGCAAAACCGACATTTAATTATATGAAAACTATATGATATAGTACTTTGATCTTTATCAAATTTGGCAGAACGATAACTAGTAACAAACCTAAGCTGTGAATAAAATTTCAGTCCAATAGCTTGAAATATACGAGGTGAAGATGATGTTATATCAAAGACAATGTAAAGCTGGAAAGTTTGAAAATCAATCTTGAAAGCTTGTTCAAGGCATGAAATTGGAAGCTGTCAATTGACTACAATTTGTATTCCATATTTGAATTTGTATAACAGTTTGTATAACAATGTCTACGGACAGGACAATTAAGGCAGGCAGCCTGCTTGGGCTTAGGCCTTAGGCAAAACCGAATGTGTTTGCATAAATAATTGAGAAATACGAACACGTAATACCCCTACTCAGCTGCCATTTGTTTGTATAACACTTTTGATTTCAGTTCTGCGAAAAATTCTTTTTTTTGCAATTTTTGCAGTTTTTTAAAGAGAAAAACTCATACACTCACGCACACATACCCTGGGACATGCGAATGAATGGTTGGTTAGTTTTTACGCTTTTTTTAGCTGTGCTTTGCAGTTTTGAACAATTTGTCAGCAAGCCGAAGCTTAAGAGCGAAAGGCTGAAAGGCGGCTGGTGGCGGGGCGAGGGGCGGAAGAAGAAGAAGAAAGACAGAGGAAGGTCGAGTGAATGTTGGGGCACGGGGGGCTGGGGGTAGGGGGCTGCCATATGACAGAGTGGCCACTTGAAAGGCGCTGGCAACGCTGGCAAATTATGCAATGCAGGAAAAAAATGCCAAAGGCAATTCAAATTGTTATACCCTGTAAAAATGTGTAGGTGTGGGGTGTGTGATGCAAATAGTTGAAAATAGAGCTTGACTAGGAAATTTAGTATAACAGTTGTGCTTGCCTTGGTGTGCCTTGCCTTGCCAACGGCAATTCAAATTGTTATACCCTGTAAAAAGGTGTAGGTGTGCGGTGTGTGATCTAAGTAGTTGAGAATAGAGCTTGACTAGAAAATCGAGTATAACAGATGTGCTTGGTTTCGGTGTGCTTTGCTTTGTCAAAGGCAATTCAAACTGTTATACCCTGTAAAAATGTGTGGGTTGGGTGTGTTAAAGAAGATGTTTTGAGTAGAGCATGATTCTAAGAAAGTAAATGTAAGAGTTTGGCTTGGCTTTGGTGTGTTTTGCTGTGCCAAAGCCTATTCAAATGGTTATACCCTGTAAAAAGGTGTAGAGCATGACAGTAGGAAATTGAGTATAACAGTTGAGCTTGGCTTCAGTGTGATTTGTTGAACCAAAGGCAATGCTTGGTTTCGGTGTGCTTTCTTTTGCCATAGGCAATTCAAATTGTTATACCCTGTAAAAACATGTAAGTGGGTGTGTGAAGCACATGGCTGAGAGTAGAGCATGTATCTAAGTAAACATGTGTCATATAACAGTTCTGGTTGGATTTGGTGTACTTTGCTCAGTATAGGGTATCTGCTAGTCGTCTATGCCGTCGCTGTAGGCGCTGTGGCAGGCTTGAGTTTTTGATTTGTTGTCATTATTAAGCATTGATATGCAGCAACGGCAAGCGTCCTAGTTGATTGGTTAAATTGAAACTGTGTACAAAACTGGAAACACTCATATCCTGCCATCCTGTCCTCATGCCATCCTTCCATCCTGCCATCATTCCATCCTGCCACACAGTCAAGTCGCAGCTCAAAAGATTGATGGTCTGCAGTAGGCCAAAGCAGCTGTTGTTGCAGATGAAAAACTGCAGAGAACGGCCAAAAGACAAAGACAAACGGTCCTCCACCATATTGGGGGGCGGCCGCGTGGCGTCAGAGGGGCGTGGCTGGGCCTCCAATGGGTAGTCCTTCCATGGCAGCCATCCATGTTAGTGTGACACATATCGAGCCTCATCGTTGTCATACGCGTTGTCGCTGCTGCCGCTGTCTATCCATTCAGCTGTAAGTGCGTGTGCTACAGTCTGTGTCTGTGTGTGTGTGCGAGTGTGTATAACAGTTTCACACAGGCATCAGCATACGCTTAAAGCAAACAACCAGAGGCAGCATGCTTAATAGCTGCTCAATAGCTCTGGCAGTGCTTAAAGTTGAGTATATGCTGCATAGTCAGTTACTGTTATACTGTTATACATAACTAACACTGTGCTAACTGTACACTTTTATAAGTTATAAGCTAAACTGTTATACATAATTCGAGCAAAATAATCTGAATCAAGTTTAAAACTGTTATACAACATAAAATTAATAAGGTTTCTAGACGCCCTTCAACATTATTGCTTCATACTAAGGTAAAACAATTTTGTAAATGTTATATACTGTTATACAGTTAAGCTGTTATATAAAACCCAACTGTGATGTGCTGTAAAACTGTAAACTGTGTCTAAGAAAGTTTTATTCAAAACAAAACTAGAGCAGGATAAACATATCAAGCTTAAGCATTATATAAGTGAAAACTGTTATACAATATAGAATAAATTGGATTTATAGATTTAAATTGCGCTGTTAGCATATTGATATTACATGGAATGAGGATGAATTACAAGTAAAACCCAAAAGTGTCTTATACAATTTGAATATATAAACTGTTATACAAACTTTTATACCAATATAAAACATTGATGATATAAAAATACAATCTAATACATAGGATAAAATGCACAATGATCAATTTTTATATACCAAAGACTGTTATACTCATAACAAAAAGTTTGTCTATTAGGACAAATACGCTTATATGTAGTGATCGGTTAGATAAGTTGTAGAGACATTATACTGTTATACAAATTGTTCTAGGACGCAAAAATGGATTGGTTTCTTTTGACATTGAAGTTCATATTTTGTAATCAGTTACATAATTCGCAATAGACATAACACTGTTATACAAACTGTTATACGCAGCAGAAAGCTGTTTGATTTCTTTGTACAATTCAGTTTATATGCTGTGATCTGTTAAAAACGTTGTAATACATATATTAAACTGTTATACAAACTGTTATACGCAGCATAAAGCTGTTTGATTTCCATGCACAATGCAAAGAAGATCTGTTAGATCAGGGAGGACAAATAAGTTAGATAGGTTGCAGTAGACATTAAACTGTTGTACAAACTGTTATATACAACAAAAATGGTATTGGTTTTTTATAACACTCAACTTATCACTCATGTAGTTATCAGTTACCTAAGTCGCAAAAGATTTAACACTATTATACAAAATGTTATACGCAGCAAAAAACTGTTTGATTTGTTTGGACAATGTCGAGTTTATATGCTATGATAAGTCAGATAAGTTGGAGTAGATTTTAAGCTGTTATACAAGCTATTATGCGCAGCAGGAACAGTTTGGTCTCTTAGGATAATGCAGTTCAATTGCTGTGATCTGTTAGATACATTGTAATACATATTTTAAACTGTTATAAAAACTGTTATACACAGCAAAAATCAGTTCGGTAATTAGGTTTAAGTGAAGTGATAAGTTAGCTAAGGTGCAATATATATTAAACTGTTATACAAGCTGTTATATTCAACAGGAACAGTTCGGTCTCTTAGGATAATGATGTTCATAAACAGTGATCATTTAGATAAGTTGCTGTAGATATTTAACTGTTATACAAACTGTTATACGTAGCAAAAAACTGTTTGATTTGTTTGGACAATGGAGAGCTTATATGCTATGATAAGTTAAATAATTTACAGTATTAAACTGTTATACAAACTGTTATATGCCACAGCTAATATTTCTCTTAGGGCAGCTACAAGGCGTTTACATTCAGCTGACACGGAGTGGAGCAAAAATTGCTATTGTTCTTGTTCCCAGGGAGGACCTTAAAAAATGTCTGCCGCGCCATGACAGGAACTGGGCCTTGGGGTTTGGGGCAGGACACGAGGCAGGCGGTAGGAGGTAGGTAGTAGTCTATAATATAGGGGCATAACGTGTTGACTGGTTCGTTACGCGTTGTTCCTCTGCATAACTATGCGTCTCTTTGAGTGTGTGTGTGTGTGTGTTGGGTGTGTGTGTATTGGGTGTGTGTGTATTGGGTGTGTGTTGGGGGGATGGGGGGTGTGTGCATGGCATATAATATGGCGTAGGCGTTGTCCTGTTCTTGGGGTAAATTGCAAAATATTCGCATCAGCAAAATGTTGACTTATCTGTGATTATTGTTGTTGTTGTTGTTGTTCGCTCTTGGCATTGTTTGCTTTATATTTGACACCACAACACACACACACACAATACACAGACAACACACACACACTCACAATACACACACAAATTTCAAGGATCGCCACAACAAACATGGCGGCCATAAAACCGAGTGTTGAAAACGGCAAACGCGGTGAATTGCAATAAAATAAAATAAACTGCCGCGTTTCTTTCAGCCAAATGCGAGGTGAGCTTTAAACATACTGTCAACTTTTGGTATTTTTTTAGTATTTTCTTCTCGCAGCTCCAAAATAGTAAAAACTGCCAATGCCACAGGCAGAAAGTCTTGAAAAATCCTTGTATTTTCGCTATGCTGCAATATTTACTTTGTAGCTCAAAAAAATACTGAAATTTATCACCAAAATTGAAATTCTGGTATTTTTGTATGAAATTTGATAGTATTTTTTATTTAAACAAATTTTTGTGAAAGCAGACGAATTTGTTTAATTGCTTTACAAGCATTTAAAATTTAAAATACCAAAAGTAACGACAGATGATTAATCTGCGATATTTTCGATTAAAAATTTAGATAAATTCTTTTGGTATTTTTTATATAAAAATATTTTTGGGGAAGTTCATAAATTTATTTAGTAGTTTGTATCCCTTTTCAATAAAATATCATTATTATTATTATTATATGGCCATAACAACCCAATTGGCTCACAGCCTGAAGTACTATTTGTCTTTTTTCTGCTTCCTTCAGTAAAGATCTTTTTTTTATGTGAGTGGATTTCAAGTCCTACTCCACAACCTAGTTTTTCCAGGAGAGTCATGCCTATCGACATGAGCGGGACTCGAACTCACCCCTCTTGTTTGGCGGACCAGTGCCCTAAACATTGGCCCACCGAGGCCCCAATATACAATGTATACAAAATCATTGCTGTTATCTATTTTTAAGGCAAATTTTAAACTTTCTTTTGGTATTTTTTAGAATTTTGGTAGAATTTTCTAGTAACTTTTTTTGTGTATAATAACTGATTAGGTCCTCGGTGGCCTCAGTGAACGAGTGCATAGAGTACCGTCCCGCCAAAGAAGAGGTGCGAGTTCGAGTCCCACTCAGGTCGATAAAACATGACTCTCCTAGGAGACACTAGGTTGTGGCGTAGGATTTGATATCAATCACGGAACAAAAAAAAAATATTCAGTGAAGGAAGCAGAAATGAAGACAAATAGTGCTTCAGGCTGTGATCTGATAGAGTTGTAATAGTCATATAATAATAATTATAATAATGGTAATTTATTAGGTCACATTTTGAAAATTTTCTGTGTTTTCAATGCTAAATGTTGAGTGCATATTTGGTATTTTCTTTAGTATTTAGTATTTTTAGTATTTTTCTTAGTATTTTTTTTTTGTTGCGAAATTTTAGATTCACGCAAATGCTCTTAATTCTGAGACTTTGGGTAGTTTTTATAGAGCCGCAACTACAAGAACTCCCCTCGTATAGCCTCTAGATACAACAACAGCAACACAATTGGCCCATGGGAGAACTACAACAAGAATCGGGCATAGATTTTGGTCGCACGTGTCGCAAATTATAGTTGCCAATCGACCAACATAACAACAACAACAAGTCGATGCAACAACAATAATAATAAAAGACATAACAGCATACAAATTACGTAATAATATTATAGCATAAGTGCAATACAACAAAACGTGATGTCTATCGGAGGTCGGTCAGTGCCACACGAGCTGTTGCCCAACACACGACTTGCGAATGAGCTGGAAAATTGCTTGGAAAATATTTGATTTTCCCACATTTACAACGACATTAAAGGCCAAACGGCGATGTGGGCAATTAAAAATTCCTTCAGGATGAAAAGAAGGTCGGGAATTTCAGGGTATTTTTGAGTTTAAGAAAGAAAATCAGCCGAAGTAAAGAATAGACTATATGGTCCTATGCAAAAACTCATAGGGGCATCCAGGAGGAGTTGGAATATTTTGCGGTTAGACCACAACTATGAAGGAAATGGGCAAATCTGGGAAAAGCGAAGAAAATACAGATTAGGCTCCGGACAAAAGTGGGGGAGTCGAAGTCACGGCCCCTTGTTTGTCGGTATATTTTGTCATTCACTGCTCAATTAAGGCTTTTCCTATATTTACTTTACAATCATAATATTATATCATTGATTATCTATTTACAATTCTAAATTGTAATTTCCAGTAAAAATCGAACACTATCTTTATAAGCTGATCCCATTCGGAAAATGGGAAAGCGATTATATCAATTTTTTTTTGGAATGGGTGTAACAGGCAGAAGGACGCGATGTAGACCACATAGAGGATATATATTTTTGATACGCATCAGCCGAGTTGATATAGCCTTGTCCGTCTGTCCCTACAGACTCTCTCTCTTAAAGTTATCCTGAAAATTTCAGAGCGTTGGGATCACAAACTAGGCTAATATGAAGGACTATGAAGGCTCCACGCATGACGTTACATCAATTCATGATCAAAATCAATAAAAATAAACGACTATTTGAGTATTAAAAACTGTCTGTCTCTTCGTCCGTCCGTCAGTGTGAACGCGTCGATATCGCAGACTACAAAAGCTAGAGAATTATAAGGATCTCTTAAAGCTATCCAGAAAATTTCAGAACGTTCGGATCATAAACAAGGTGGATATTGCTGAAGAACTATGACGGCTCCACGCAATTCATCAAAATCAATCAACATAACCGACTATTTGAGTATTAAAAACTGTCTGTCCCTTCGTCCGTCCGTCAGTGTGAACGCGTCGATATCGGAGACTACAAAAGCTAGAGAATTATAACTATCTCTTTAAGCTATCCTGAAAATTTCAGAAAGTTCGGACCACAAACTCAGCTAATATTGCTGAAGAACTACAGGCCTATGAAGGCTCCACGCAAGACGATACATCGATTCATCAAAATCAATCAAAATAAACGACTATTTGGGTGTTAATATGAAACCCACTCAAGAAATCTCATGTTATATGTTTTAAGTCCCAAATAGGGGTCAAAGTATTAAAGGGCAATATAATTCCCGCTCGTCATAAATGAAAACCGAGACCAGCATGAGTTTAAGCACATTGAGGAACAACAAACAAAGGCGCAGATAAAGTCAAGGAGGAAAGAGATAGAGAGGAAAGTTGGGAGAGTGGTTTCTTGCATAATCAAGTCAAATACGAACAGTAAATGGGGGCTTGAGGCCATGGGGCAAGGGACTTGGGGCAAGTGCAATAAGTGAAACTAATAAAGTTAATTAAATGCAAGTCAGGGGGTTGGGGGATGGGGGATGGATGCGTGACTGTGCAGCAAGAAGAAGAAGAAGAAGAAGAACTGAGATATGATGGGAAATCAGGGAAGACAAAGAATATACATATATACGTCATAAGCTGTTCGGTTGGAACCAACATGTATGCTTCAATTAAGGCCAAAGACGAAAACCCCAAATGTTTTGACATTTACGTTCAACACAAAACGAGATATTATTATAGATATTTCAATTAACCATTGTCAAAATCAATTACAACTGCATTCAAATCGCAATTAATGGAGCAATTCGCTTTTGTTATGTGTTAACAATGGGTAAGTTCGACCTGAAGTTGAAGCAAATCAAATTCGACTAAATGCAGACGTTTCCCAGACGAAACTGGAAAGCCCTGAAAAGCCCTGAAGCTCTGTAGATTTTGCTAAATGCAGAACAATTAGTCGATTTATCATGGCAATAATTTTATTTAAATGGAAAATTTAGAGATATTCCAATTGATTTGTGAATCGTATTTACACTATAAACTGTTGAGTGGATAATCGAGCGATAAAATCTATTAAAGACAGTTCTAGTCCTTTTGGAGATTTGTGCGGTGCATTGTCAAGATCCCCAGTCTAAAACAGCTTAATATCTTTCTTAGTGACTTGGAGTCTACTATCTCAACTAATGGAACTGCCATAAGTATGAAACTACATACCGCTAGATCAATTTGGCTTCAGGAAATCCCAGGGTTTCCCAGAACAACATAGTCGTCTGGTAAAATAGTTCTCTTCAAAGTCTGACGAGAATGTTTTTTATTCAAGATAAAAGGTCCATTATCACTTATCAAACTCTCGTTCCAGCCTGATATCCCCAGGAAAGAAAGAACACTCTGTAAATGTCAGCTCCTGACATCAACATCCAAGATGACTTCCCTTCTTCCTAATGTCCCATTTGTCCCTCGAAACTACCTCTAATGCAGTTCAAGAATGGCTGCATACAATGGAGCATTGGTCCACCAGTTGGAACATTACCATTATTATTATTATTATTATATGGCTATAACAACCCTATCGGGTCACAGCCTGAAGCATCTTCCTCCAAGCGTCCC
>JBANCY010001311.1:0-11861 GCA_037040045.1 Phorticella flavipennis | reverse complement strand
AGACAGACAGATAGACAGACAGATAGACTGACAGATAGACAGACAGATAGACAGACAGATAGACAGACAGATAGACATAGTCGTAGTGACTATTCTTAGCTCTCAATGGCTAAAGTCACTCCTCAGTTTCCCCCGATTTATCTCCGGGCAGGTTGTCAGATGGAATGACAAATAGACAGATAGGCATATAGATAGAGGGGCAGACTAGCGGTCATGAGAAGGTAGTGTCGATTCTCAGCTGAATCTTAGACTGAATTGTCTCGGTAGAAACCAAGAAGTTAAGTGGAAATACGAACACGGTGAAATCATTTGGGCATTTAAGCCCTTTTACACTTGACGTCTTCTTCATCCTTCAAACGTAATATCCCCATCGGTAGTGGCAGTAGTAACAACCCCACGACCACCCCACCACAGCCTGAAGCACTATTTGCCTTTATTTCAGCTTCCTTCAATGAAAATCAAGTACTACGTGACACCCTAGTTTCTCCTTCCATAGGATATTACTAAAAATACTATCTTCCGAAGTAGAAGCCCTTGAGCACAAGATCCCAAACGTCTTGTATTGCTTTCGTCCGTCGATATCATTTCGCGCATTTCAAGAATGCTTCGATTGAAGCTATTATTAACCATAATTCCTTGTTTATAGCCATAACAACCCAATCGGGTCAAAGCCTAAAGCACTATTTTTCTTCATTTCTGCATCTTTCACTGAAGTACTTGTTTTACGTGGGTGGATTTCAAATCCTACGCCTTCCTTGCCCCTCCAAATCCTAAGCCCCCCTGCTGCCTACGCCACTGTCCTATACACTTTCTCCATCGACACACGCACACACACAATGGCAATAACTAACGGTAAATTAGTTTGCAAACTGAGTGAAAAAGGCAACTGGCAGATGAAACCTAATTTGGACACGGCACATGAAAAGGTTGCCACAACCAACTCTGGCTGATGCAGAGCCAAGGAGGGGGCTAACTCCGGATGGCTTTGGGCGGGAGGGGTTGGAGTGGGGTCCGGGCAGGAGGGCGGAGGGCGGAGGGCATTAAAGAACTGATAGCTGATAGCGAGCCACGCAACAGACTGAAACCCAACCGAATCCAAACAGAAATTTAACAAAACTAAACCAACCGTTGAACCGCCGAACAGATCCGAACAAACGAACCACATCAGCTAACAATTTACCTGTATCCCCCGCCTATCCCCGAAAAAACCCGCGCAGGGACCCATCGAATACAACCCAATGCTTTTGCCATTTTTACGTTTAAATTTATAAAAGAATTTCGGGCGTTTTTGAACAAATATTTGCTAAGTTATGACACTGAACCGCATGCGAACCGGTTCTATTGGTTTCTTAGAGGCAACTTTATCTTGTACCAAAACACTTATAATCTTTACGTCTCTCACAACCAAACGAAAAATGCTATACTATTGAAACTTGGTACAGATTTTCAGGAAGTTTGTGCCTACATAAAAAACCAAAAAAAATCGATAATCGATAGCTCGTACTCTGTGGAATTTGAAGATCTCACCTTGTATCTACTTTAAATCAACATTTCTTTAAATTGTTAAGCATATACAGTGAAACCTCTCTACAGTGGACAGCGACTGTCGCTGAAATTTCGCCATTCTTGAGAGGAGTCCACTAATGGGAGGTTCATTTACATGTTTTTTTTCCCCCGTTCCCAAGTTTTATCCATTAAAGGGAGGTGTCCGCTTATGAGAGTGTTCACTGTATAGAGGTTTCACTGTATATCCATATATATTATTTATATGGAAATATTGGAATGTTTTTGAGAAAATTTTTGCTGAACCGGTGCATGGAGTGGATTTGGTAACTGTTTATGGATAGCGTTCCAGTCATAAAATCGGCTTCACTTCGAAACAATCTTAAGTCGTTTTCTTTATTTATATTTATACAAATCAACCGGTTCAATCAGTTTTCGAAGACAATTTTCTATATTTTTTAGACTATTTTTGAAAACATTTTTTGGGTTGGAAATAATTTTTCGTTATGGATTCAGTTCCGATTTCTATATATATTTCAAATTGCAAATCCATATTTCTCTAGATTTTTGAACTTTTTTTTTGATACCAATACCCTCTAGAAAATCTTTAGCTTCCGCCTGAACCGCCAGTTTACGAACCGGTTAACAGCACATACGAATTTTTCCAAAATTAATGTGCTGCAAAAACTTTAATAACGACATACAAATTAAAGACATTATTATACATTAACTATCACACACTATCGATAACAATCGATAAATCATATCGCAGACAGCTGCCAGGCCATAATAAAATTATTTGAAAATTTATTATTTATTTGACTTTTTACGGCCGTTGCTTGTTAGCGGAGGCAGCATCAAATTTCAAAATGAAATCACGGCAAATATTTCATCGACCAACTAAACAACCGGAGACCCTTCCGACGTCCAACCGAAATTTGGGGAATTTTTTTTTTTATCAATTTCGTTTTTGGTCGACTTTTTGCGGCCCGTGTTGTTTCCCGACACTCGTCGGGAGTCTGCACATTTTTGGGCCCTGACCGTGGCCACAAGCCGATGGCTTTTTGTTACATTTTTTGGTTTTTCCTTTTGGGTTTTGTTTTATACCCTTATAGGGGGTATTGTCATTGGTCTGGAGTGGTTCAATGGCTGGAAAATGGATTAATTGTATTATGCAAAGTCTGTTCGAATAAACCGATTATGCCGCGAGCCAAATCCACATAAAAAATGATGTCAGTTTTATTGGTTTAGCATCAACCGGTTGGAGTGAACCCCTTAATTTCGGATTGAACAAAACCTAAACGCGTAGCTTTGTTTTCAATCAGGTTCAAACCGAACCGGTTAAACAAACATTTAGTTACTTCTAGAGTAACTTACGGGGAACTCTTCCGTATATAATTGAGTTGATATGAACCGGTTCAGTTATTTCAAAAGTAGCTTTGTGTGAGTCCCGTGGATCTGGATTGATCAAAGCCCAAGCTCATAGCTTTGTTTCAAATTAAGTTGAATCTGAACCGTTTCAAAGACTTACATTCAGTTATTTCAAAAGTTATTTAGATGGGAACACTTGGTTCCAGATTGAACAAAAATTTGTATATAATCAAGTTGGCGTTGAATCGGTTTACGAACTTCTGAGTTATTTCAAAAGTAAGGGAAGGGAACCACTTGGTTTGGGTTCCAAAAAATTTAAAACTGGTGAAAGTCAAATTCAGTCTAAAAAGCACTTGAAGAACTTTCGGAACTTGAACCGGTTCACGGATTGAATTTATGTAAACTTCGCCAGCAGCTCATGTAGACAGACATGTGCACTGGTTTGCTCAAGATGATTTGAAGAATTTTAAAAATTTGGTTCAAGTCAAACCGGTTTAAATGCATATACTTAAAAAGCTTTCTCTAAGCTCAACATGAAAGTAAAATTCAGTCTGAAAAGTCGCAAAGTATTTTTAAGTTCCCAACATGAACCGGTTCACTAGGTCAAGCGTGTAGCTTCGAGTTCAACATAAAAGTAAAAATCAGTCAAAAATCGGCTTCGAGGCAAACAAAATTCAGAAGGAACAAGTGAATGCCGATAGGGATTTTCAAATTCCAATACGAACCGGTTCACTGGTTCAAATTTAAAGCGTACCAAAGCACAACAAGTGAAAGTAAAAGAGTGTAAAAGACTATAGAGCTTGTTTCAAAACAAACAATATGATGTTTGAACAAGCGAATGCTAAAGGGGGTTTTCGGCTTCCAGCCTGAACCGGTTCACTGATTCCTGGCTTGCAGTGTATCTAAGCTCAAAGTCAAATTCAGACTATAAGGCTTATTTGAAGGCACACAGAATGCAGTTGGAACAACCGATTGCCGAAAGGGATTTTAAATTTCCCACCTGAACCGGTTCAGTGGTTCAGGTTCAACAATTGAAAGTAAAAGAGAGTAAAAGACTATACAGCTTGTTTCAAAACAAACAAAACGCAGTTGGAAGAACCGATTGCCGAAAGGGATTTTAAATTTCCAACCTGAACCGGTTCACTGGTTCTTGGTTTGCAGTGTATTCAAGCTTCGCCCAGCCGCGGATGGCCAGTCATTTTTGCTGGTTTATGTTTGGTTTTCCTTTTGCCGCACACATGTGTGCAACCGTTGTCCGGCGTAGTCCAGACCCAGCCCCAGCCCCAGCCCCAGCCTCAGACCCGGACTCCCCCGACTTCCACCCACAAAGAGGCCGCAAAAAACCCGGCACTTACCCCGTTGCGTTGGCTGCGTGGTCAGCTTTATTAGGTTATGTTCTCTGTGCTTTGGGCAGTTTTTGGGGCTTCCTGGCGTTTCGCGTGCGCCTTTTAATTTATTTATCAGCGGAACCGGAGCGAGAGCCGCAGACCCCGGCGCCACAAATGGCGCTGTACATTTGGCAGCCGTGACCATGGCACTGGCATTGGACCTCAATGCCTGGAACTGGGCACGGGCTACCGTGTACTGGGCACGGGGTACTGGCAACTGGTTACGGGGTACTGGGGGTACTGCCTACTGCCGTTTCTGGCAATTTTCGGTAGGCTTTTATTTATGCAGCAGACTGCGACGCAGGGCCTGTGGCACGGGGAACCAGCTGCCCCACCTACTGTAGCCTCCCACTCCTGCTCCTGCTCCTCTTCCGCCTTTTTAAATGGCAACACGCACGTGCTATTGCGCTTTAGCTCAGGCCTAGGCTTAGGGGTTGGGGTTAGTGCCCACCCCCTGCGCTTAACACCAGTTGAGAATTACAAGCGCATTGCTGTTAAAAGCTTTGTTTTAACACTTTAAAGCTCAACGAGCTTAAACCTTTAAGCTGTCACTGCGTTTTCTACTCTTTGCGATGAAAATAGTATATTCACTTGGGCCGAAAGTATGGAATGCATTGAAGGAAACGTCGTAGACCCATAAAAGTTACATACATACTGCCATATAAATCATTTTTGGCCATATTTCCCATGTTTCCCCAACGTATTGAACTGAAAGCTCACATACTTTCAAGATTCGTTATTGTCTACCCGCTCACCAAATTTCATATGGATCGGATAGCTGCCATATAGCCAAAAGTTGTTTTTGCCCATATTTCTCATGTTTTTAAACGTATTTTACTGAAAGTTCACAAACTCTCAAGATTTGTTATTATTTACCGCTTTACCAAATTTCATAAGAATCGGACTTATTATAGATGTTTTTATAACCATAAATCCGTTTTGTCCATATTTCCCATGTTTTCCAACTTATTGGACTGAAAGCTCACATACTCCCAAGATTCGTTATTATCTACCGCTCCACCAAATTTCATAAGAATCGGACTACTATATTATATAGTTGCCATGAAACCAAAAATCGGCTTTGCTCATATTCCCTATGTTTTCGAACGTATTGGGCTGAAAGTTCACAAACTTCCAAGATCTTCGAAAAGAGTAGGAAATTTTCGGCGCGCTGTAGATAAGCCTGCCTTATGTGCTCTCTGCTTCATACATTTATTGCTTTTTGAGCAAGGTTTTTCTAAAAAAGAAGCAAAAACTTCAGATTTCTTTATCATGCAAAGCTTCGCTCCATGAGCTTTGCTATTTAAGCGCTAATTGCGTGTATCGCCCCAATAGACGATTAATCATTTTGCTTTGAGCTCGGGAAATATGTTTATCATGGAGCATGACAACTGCAGACAGTCTCAGCCCCCCGTCCTCCCCTGTATTTTGAGTGTTGCAAAATGACATAGTCAAAAAGAAGAAGAAGATGAAGAAGAAGAGAGAGCAGAACGAAAGCGCAATTCACTTTTAAGTCTTCTCTTCCCCTCGCTTTCCTCTTTACTTCATTTACTTTTTTGTGTCCTTTTGCCCAAACCCGGTTCGGGCTTCGCTTTAATCGTATTACCTTTGATTAGATTCATTCATTTCACTTTTCGCCTTTCTATTTAATTTCACCTTTGGGTATTGCTCTTCGTTTCCCTTATGCGAGCGCTTCTTCTTTTCCTTGTCTTTTGTACCATTTTTGGACTTACTTCTTACCCAACTTGCTCCTATTATAGGGCTTCTAACTTCTATCCGCGCAGCATGCTTGAGGGGTCACAATTCGATATGATAAAAACCTATGTCGCTAAGAGTACATATATATATATATTTCTATAATAAATCAAACCAATTATTATTATTATTATATGGCCATAACAACCCTAACGTGCCAAAGCCTGAAGCACTATTTTACTTTATTTCTGCTTCCTAAAATATTCCACCCAGCAGCGGAAGGTGGTTTTCTTTTGGCGTGGATTGCGTATATTACGAGTAGGTGACTTTAGGCCATTGGGGCTTCAACCTCCTCATCAGAGGTTGAGGCAATACCTTCTGTGGTGTCCTTTGTATTGGGCTCTTCTTCAGATTTCGGGGCTGTATTCTCAGGCTCTTCTTCGTCGGACCAATATTGCAAGCAATCTGGCAATGGACTGTTGAAGTGCATCAAAAGGGGTGGACTTGGCGATGGACAGTTTTCTTTTTGGCATTCGAAGACCCCAACTTGTATAATCTTGTAGGTTATTCCGCCTCCGGTCATCTCAAATGGTTCGATCCAATCAGTTCGATCAATAGGTTTTGGCTGAAAGATTTACTTCATAGATGATTGACTCGCTGGCTTTAGGGATTTACTTACAGCTGATTTGAAAGCTGAAAGCGAAGAAGACTTCGCGGATGAAACCAACCCAGATGACGACGATGATGTCGATGGGACTTCGACATCTTCGCCCATATGCTTTAGCTTTAGGGATTTTCCCTATGGATTTTCAAAGTGGAAGTTTAAGGTTTTAACATTTGGAAATATTTTTTTTTACCTCGGGCAGGCGTTGTTCCTTAACATCATCTTTCTCGTCTTGCGGAGCGGATCCAGCAGCCTGGTCAGCATTTGTTGGTACAATTTTAGCTTTTATTTTATCATCTTTAGCTTTAAATTTGCGTGCTTTTGGTTGCTGTTGAAAAAACGGCATATTGCTTTATTCCTTTTAACGATTTAAGGAAAAGTTGGGACAATTTATGGAAAATCCAATTGTCAAATTGATAGAAGACAGGCAGTGTTGTAAAATGATGTAGAGATGATCAGATATGATTTTAACAGTATATCGATAAAGCATGCTTTCTAAGTCTTGTTGAAATTTAAAGTCAAATGAGTGTAAGATATTGTTATGATTGAGAATGCGATCTTGTTCTGATATTTGGGATTTATGTATAATGAAATTTATCTGTCAAATTCAAAAGCTTATTGTCTATAGCTCTATCGAATGTCAAAAAGATTGGTTCATGGTCTCAGAATCATTCTTTTATTGTCGCCTTCTCTGGCCATAAGAAACTGTCGCTCACTTATTTGAGTCTCTTTTGATTATAAGCTTGGAGGTTCGAACCACCCTTGAGGCACTGTTATTTCTATCAAATTCTAAATGATTTAGACTATCTTTCCCGCGAATTTTGAAAAACTGTTTCGATTTGTTTGCTTTTTGAATAATATATTTGAAGAAATTTCAAGTGGTTTCAAGATATTTGACACTTCACAAAAAAAAACATTGAAAATATATAAAAATGATTTCAATTTGAAAAAAAAAATGAAGTGCATATCAGCTAAATCGGAATTTTCAGAGTTTTTCATGTTTTATAGAGTATCTCGTATTCCACCCAGCTGCTTTTTCACTTCGTCCATTCTTCTTCTCCTACGGCGGACGGTGGTTTTCTTTTGGCGTGGATTGAGTATAATACGAGTGGGTGGCTTTAGGCCATGGGGGATTCAACCTCCTCATTAGAGGTTGAGACAATACCTTCGTTAGTGTCCTCTGTATTGGGCTCTTCTCCAGAATCCGGGGCTGGGTTCTCAGGTTCTTCGTTGGCCTCGGTCTTCGTCTCGGACAAATCTGAAGCTGGCAATGGGCTTTTAGAAGCATGCAAAGGAAGTTGGTTACGCGTTGAAGACTTACTTGGTTCGAATTCGTTTCCGTTCTCTTTGGTTGGATCAGTACGTTCTGGCTCCTTGGGTGGCTGAAAGATTTACTTCATAGTTGATGGGATTGATGGCTTCGGGGACTTACTTACATCTGATGGGGTAGCTGGATTCGCTAGAGACATCTCAGTGGTGTTTGTGGAGGAAACCAACTCAAATGAGGACGATGTCACTTCGGCCTCTTCACCCATATCGTTTTCCTTTACGGATTTTCCCTATGGGATTTCAAAATGGAAGTTTAAGATGTTAACTTTTGGAAATATTTTTTTTTAGGATTTACTTACAGCTGATTCAGTAGCTGGATTGGCCAGAGACATCTCAGTGGTGTTTGTGGATGAAACCAACCCGAATGATGACGAGCTCACTTCGGCATCTTCGGTCAGATCGTTTTCCATAAGGGATTGTGCCTATGGATTTTCGAAGTGGACCGGAAGTTTAAGATGTTAACTTTTGGAAATATTTTTTTTTAACAGCAGGGGATTTTGGGGATTTACTTACAGCTGGATTGGCTTGAGACATCTGAGTGGTGCTTGTCGATGAAACCAATCCAGATGATGAAGATGATGACGATGTCACTTCGGCCTCTTTGCGCATATCATTTTCCAAAAGGGGTTGTGCCTATGGATTTTTAAAGTGAATCGGATTTTGTAAGATGTTATCTTTTGGAAGTATTTTTACCTCGGGAAGGCGTTGTTCCTCAACATTTGGTTGCGGAGCGGGTCCAGCAGCCTCCTCGTCATTTCTTGGTACAACCTTAGCTCTTTTTGCTCTTGGTTCTGCCTTGGATTTAGATTTAGATTTGCGTGCTCTTGGCATATTGTTTGATTCTTTATTTTTTCGAATTTATGAAAAATTGGGAGAACTGCTGCTCAGCTTGTGGCAAACAATATAATGAAAATCACAATGTCAACTTGATAGTATAGGCTTAGAGCTGGGCGATGATTATGAATAACAAAATATCGATATACATATATAATTTAAGCATTTGTTAGCCTTCGACGATAGTTATGTTATCCTCTGCTGTAACTTCTTCTTCTTCGAATGTATTATGTAGTTTATTATCAAAAAGAGCATGAAGTCTTTGGTATTACAAGGATAATCCTTCCATACTTAGAATTATTATAGTTTTTTTCTCCTGTGCGTTTTTCTTATATATTTCGTGTTATCGTAGCTCGGCTTCGAGTTTAAACTGAGTTGGTTTTAACTTAACTTCTTTAAATTAGTATCAATTATTGTGGCCAACTTTCTCTTTCCTTTGCTCTCTCTTTCTTTATCAGCCACATCCTTATAATGCTCCATAACTTTAAACATTTCCCTTGCTTTTCTTAGTATCTGTCCCTCTTTTCTTCTTCTTCTTCGTCTCAATTTTTTCGAGCTTCTGGATTTATTTTACATTTTTATACTCTTTTCAGAGAAAATAGTATATTCATTTTGGTCGAAAGTATGTAATGCATTGAAGGAAACGTCGTAGGCCCCCAAAAAGGATGGTCAGCAGAACAAAAAAACAACGATTTAGCCATGTGCGTTCCTCAGTTTTTCAGTTATCGTAATGAAACTTGGTACCTAACCTTCTTTGAATATAAGTCAGCACATTTGTCAGAACCAGTCGGATCGGTCCACTATATCAAATAGCTGCCATAAATTTGTATTGCCCATATTAGCTATGATTTCTAATATATTGGACTGAACGTTCATATACTTCCAAGGTTTGTTATTATCACAAGGATCGTACTACTATAACATATAGCTGTCATAGAACCATAATTCGGTTTTGCCCAGACAACCCATGTTTTCTAACGTATTGGATTGAAAGTTCACTTACTTCCAAGATTCATTATTATCTACCGCTCCACCAAATTTCATAGGGAACAGAGTTCTATATCTTATAGCTGCAATATAACCATAAATTGGTTTTGCCCATATTTCCCGAATTTTCCAACGTCTTGAACTGAAAGTTCAAATACTCCCAAGATTCATTATTATCTACCGCTCCACCAAATTTCATAAGGATCGCACTACTAAATCAGAGTATGAAATCTTCGGGGCGCCGAAGATAATCCTTCCTTACTTGTTTTTCTAGCTTCTGGCTTTGTTTTACATTTTTCACTAGATTTTCTTCTACTTTTCGCCTCATTTCGCGCTTGCACGCGCTTTAATGAGCGACGCGGCGCCCAGTTTGCTGCACGTGGCAGGAAGAGGAAGCAGTGTTTGGAGGGTATACAAAATGCATTGACTGACATTTCCTTGTTTTTAGCGCCTTTTTGCCCCTCCGAGTGAATTATCGACTTGAGCTTGCCATTATTCACAAATGTCAACGCGAGGAGGTTGAGGCAAGTAGGGGTAAGTTGCGACAGGTAGGGGGCAGTTGGGGCATGTGGCAGCTATCGAAGGGGAGGCACTTTGTACTGCAATTATATTAACCTGTCCATGAATAATCGTCGTAATAATAATGCAAACGTGAGCTCATTTGCAACAGTCCATCAAAATGGCAACTGCTGTGGCTTAGTATATGGTATATAGAGATAGATATAGACATATATAGAGAGAGGGAGAGATATATAGGGGGGAAGAGGGAGCTGTTAAGTAGTTGATTTATGTAAGCGTTGCACACAATAAATCCTCAATAATTTATGGAAGTTTGGTTGGAGCCAACCGCAGCGTTGACCCGAATGAAAAGGGAAATTTGTACAAATATTTGTCTCAATCAGTGGGCAAAGTGGGGGAAAAGTGTGGGAAAACTGTGGGAAAAGCATTTGTTGCGACAGAAAATTGTCGTAATGCCACGCCCAGCATTTTCATAACTCAATGTGACAGCAACCGGACAACAGGGCAGTCAATTTCTATTAAGAGACCCAGACAAACCGAGAGGCACACCGACAGATAGGGGGGTCTGGGGGCTGACAGATGGAGCAAAAAGGACACTCAAAGAACTCGACTGGGCAATCGAAATGGACAGATGCGAGCTGCACGCTAAAAAGCGAATTGAATAAAGTATTATATGAACCAGAGAGTCGAGGAGTCGAGGTGGGGTCTCAGAGTCAGACGAGTCGGAGGGGTCTTAGAGTCGGACGAGTCTGTGGAGTCGTCGAGGGAGTTAGCTATTGAATCGGTTCGAGTGAGCTAGCTTTCAGCCAACATTGTAAGCCAAACATGCCCAAGACGCTATGGCAACACTCGGCACTCATACATCCTCTGGGCGTGGCACATTCTTGAAGAATTGCACGGGACAACATTGCGTATGATGACATCAGCTGAGCGGGAGGCAGCTGCAAACAAAGGCGGAAAGCAGCCAAAGTTTGTGCCGAATTTTAAATGCACTCTCTTGTTCTGATGGGAGGGTGGTGGGGTGGAATTCCTAAACGAAATATCCATGAAACTGTCAGCACTGTGCCAAGTTTCTCCCATTTAAAAAGTTCACTTTACAACCAATTAAATATTTAACTCTGGAACAAGTTCTCCTCATGAATTTGAAACAATTGCAGTACAATAACTTCAAGTTAGTTTTGGTGCGAAATATTGTAGTAGTTTCTGGGTCGAAGTGCCTCCAAAATGGAACAATGGAACAATAACTAAACCCTGGTGGACTAATCAACTACAAGTTGAAGGCAGTGTAATAATTGGCATCCTCCTAGGGATAGCCTTCTCAGATAGAGGCACGTGTAAGAGAACTCAGCTTCATACAATTCGATAAGTTCAGAAGTTGCATGGACTATGGGGCTACCGAAAGCCTAGAGCGTCTTGTCCAGCCCTCATGAGGCACAGACAATGACATCTCAGGGAACAACCTAGAGACCATGTGACTTCCATCAAAGACTTAAGTAAGACCTAAGACCTAAGACCTAAGACCTAAGACCTAAGACCTAAGACCTAAGACCTAAGACCTAAGACCTAAGACC
>JBANCY010001309.1:0-11874 GCA_037040045.1 Phorticella flavipennis | reverse complement strand
TCTGCCTGTTACATACATTTGCACAAACTTATAATACCCTTCATACCAATTTTCAATTGGGATCAGGGTATAACAAGAAAAAAGAAAATGCTCAAGACATGTGCCTTTGCTCGACGCATAGATACCCTACAAACAGCTGTTTGTTTAACAATAAAACTTAAATGTTGACCCTTTGCTAATTATCAAAAGTTGTGGCTTTATTATAAGCCCGTCGAAGAGCATATCCTTGGGTGGGGGGCACCACTGGTCAGAGCAACCCCTCAGCAGGCTGCACCCAAAAAGGACACTCGTTAAATTTGCACCTCACTTTGCTAATGTGACAGCTTAGCAGCAACTAAGCAGACAGACGAGCACGGGTGGGGGGCGGTGGTGGAGCAATGGAAAGGCTTAAAGCCAGGGTTTGGGCCTAAGTGGCAAGTGGCAAGTGGCAAGTGGCAACTGACGAGTGACAGGCGGACAGTGGGGGGCAGGGGTCAGGGGCCAGTGTGTGTGTGCAAAACTAGCTACATTTTGTTGGACATAAAAATGGAACTCATTCAGCCACTCACAAAAGAGTTTTTGCCATTAAAAAGGTCAAAGGTCGACGCCGGCAAAGAAATAAACAAGTTATTTCGCAAAGGGCTAATGCAAAGCCATGCGTCGGGGGGCAGGGGGCAGGTGGCAGAGGGCAGGGGGCAAAGGACAGGACACTAGACTCGGTTCACTAACCCAAATGATGTGCAAATTAATTAAGTTAATTTTTGAAAGTTTTATGCAAAGATTTGCCCAAGTTGTGGTGCACCCTAAAAAGTTGGACCTGAACCCAGAATGTGGCTGCACTGTGGAATCTTAGGGCATAAATTTGGAAGAACTTTTTATACTCCTTGCGAAATACTATATTCACATTATACCACAGTTTATAGCTCATAGAAGGAAGCGTAGATAGGTGCTTAAAACTAACTTCCAAAATGGTCAGAACTCAATTGGGCCTTGTCAGTCTGTCAGCCCATGGATCTGTCCGTCTAGCTGTATATATAAAAACTAGTCCGTTAATTTTTGAGCTACCGTAATTTGTTATCCTTATAAATATATTATATGATATTATAGGCCTAGAACTCTCATTGAATATTCTTGAAAAGCTGTTTTAACGTAGTACCACTAAGTAACTTTAGTCGTATATGGGACCCTGCGAGGATTATATGTCGAACCTAATCTAATGTTTTCAACACTATTGGGTTGTTCCTATCACAGCTTGATGATGCAACGATTCTCTTTCTTTGTCTAAAGATGTTCTATCACCTAAGCCTAATTCCGTTTACTGAATTTCATGGGCTTTTGTAAATATATTTCCTATGCCAATCCTTCATTGTGATCCATCCTCTAAAGAAGCTGCCTAGAAATGTGAGTAGGAAGCCCGAAAGACCGATTTGCTTTGGGAAATATGGTATATAAAAATGGATTATTTTTGGCGTATCGACTATTACATACTCTTTTGTAAACTTTCGTTAGTATTATAGGTAAACACTGTTTGTAGGGATAAATTCGGTCGCGACTGTTAATTTAATGTGTGCGAAAATTTTAATAAATAACTTGATTTTTGAACCCTACTTTTCGTTATATAGCATATAGAGCTAAATGACCTAATAGTTCTGAAATTTCGTGGAGCAATAGAATACAGAATCTTAAGCGTATGCTTAATATCTTAAAAATATATAGAGGGACAGTCAGATAAACAGACGGACAGACCAACTGATATTAATTCTCTCTACTCCTAATCGATCTGGAGCTAAGTATTTGGGGTTTACGTCGATTTCCTCAATGCAATACAGAGTTCTGACCAAAGTGAATATCAGAATATAAAATAAATTGCTTAAGTTCTCAGGTAGGGTCAGGTCAGAACCCACAACTGGAGCTCAAGCATAACAAAACACATGTTGGATACGAATGGTCCATGGAATATGTTATCACTACAGGACTATCACTATCGTGCTACATTATCCTTGCCTGAAACCAGTCGACTGACTCTACCAGCGGGGTAATTGTTGGTATTCCGTGTGGATTCTCCGCACTTGGTCAACTCATTTGGCACAACCGAAAATTTGCTGATTTGGTGCAACGCATTTTTGGCCAGTTTTGTTTCCTAAAATTGTTGAGCTTTAAACTCGTTTTGTGCGTACCCACAGTGCACACACTGTGCTCATGTGTGTGTGCCAGTGTGTGTGTGTGTGTGTGTGGTGCTGTGGCCAGTGGCCTGTGGTGCTGTGGTGCTGTTCATAAATAGGCCACATTTATGCAGGCAACGCCGCAACGGGTTCAGAAATCTAGTTACCCAACTGCAGCTGCAGCTGCAACTGCAACAGCAATCGATTTGTTTGCTGTGCTTCGAATTTTGCGGTTAAGGGCAGGTCAGTGCGTGCTGCATGCAGCATGTAGCATGCAGCATGCGGCATGCGGCATGCTCCGAGCGTTGCAAGCTGCGTGCTCCGAGGGCTAAGCAATGCATAAATTACGCACTGTAATTCAATTAAAACCAATTTGTGCACACTCGAACTGCCAATATTTGTGAGGGGCGCCTGGCGGCGGTGGATACCCTGGGATGGGTACGCGTTTCCAACGATTTTCCAGCACTCAAAATTCATGTTTTTCTGCATTTTTAGCACATTTGCTTTAGCCCCATCAACCGAAAGACCGAAACGAGCAAACAACATAATCAACAACAAAATTAACAAAAACACGTCCAACTGTCCAACTCTCCCATCACGGCCAGAGGCATCAGTTGATTGGGGGGGGGGGGGTCAAGTGGGGCGCCCAGTTGGGGCCACATTGACAAATTGTTGCCACCGCTGGGCATTAAAAAGGTGGCAAACGTTGTTGACTCACCTGGCCTGGTCAGCAGCTGATCCATCGTTTATCTCCTACCTGTGGCTAATTAATACATTTTTATACCCTTTTCGGAGAAAATTGTTCATTCACTTTGTCCGAAAGTATGTAATTTATTCAAGGAAACGTCGTAGACCCCCAAAAATTGCATTCAGAATGGTCAGAAGTACAAAAGAAATCGATTGAGCCATGTCCTTCCGTCTGTCTGTCTGTCTGTCTGTCTGTCTGTCTGTCCGTCTGTCTGTTTGTCCGTCTGTCTGTCCGTCCGTCCTTCTGTCCACCCGTCCTTCTGTTCGGCCGTCCTTCTGTCCGCTCGTCTATCCGCCCTTCTATCCGCCCTTCTGTCCGCCCGTCGGTCCGTCCGCCCGTCTGTCCGTCCGTCTGTCTGTCAGTCCGTCTGTCTGTCAGTCCGTCTATCCGTCCGTCTGTCCGCCCGTCTGTCAGTCCGTCCGTCCGTCTGTCCGTCCGTCTGTCCGTCCGTCTGTCCGCCCGTCTGTCCGTCCGTCTGTCCGTCCGTCTGTTCGTCCGTCTGTCCGTCCGTCTGTTCGTCCGTCTGTCCGTCCGTCTGTTCGTCCGTCTGTCCGCCCGTCTGTCCGTCCGTCTGTCCGTCCGTCTGTCCGTCCGTCTGTCCGTCTGTCCTTCCGTCTGTCCGTCCGTCTGTCCGCCCGTCTGTCCGTCCGTCTGTCCGTCCGTCTGTCCGACTGTCTGTCAGCCCGTCTGTCCGTCCGTCTGTCCGTCCTTCTGTCCGCCCGTCTGTCTGTCAGTTTTGCCCATATATCACATGTTTTGAAATGCATTTGACAGAAAGTTCACATACTCCCAGGATTCGTTACTATCTATCTAGCTATTTTCGAAAAGAGTATCAAATCTTCGGCGTGTCGAAGATAATCCTTCCTTGCTTGTTACGAGTGCATTTGGAAGCATCTTCCCACGCGCCCTCCACCTTACGGCCTTTATTTGACTATAAATCAATGTCAGAACTGAGCAAATGGCAAATGGCAAAACCAAAAAACTGTCAATTGCAGAGAAATTTTTAATGAACCAGGTGAATACAGGTGAAATGCATTGCCGGACCATGAAGAAAATTAACGAATTTTGCGGTTCAATAAGCAGATTCCGAGAACTGAACCCATTGGAGCCATCCGATGAATAAGTGTCCCTTACCAGTTCCCATAGACCTCCATAGAGCTCATCAAAGACTCTGAACCGTGGGTAGTTTGAAATATTTCAAGATCAAGTTTGATTTCATATAGAAATTTCCCTTTTCCAGGTCGCAATAAATCCAAATATAACCAAAACACAACCGGTGTGCAACCATCTATACTTTTTGTAATTTTGTGCCGTTTCCAGCAACTTCAACGTCTTATAACTTCAGTGTTCATGATACTATCGTTCTGAAGTTTTTTGTATAACTTGAAGGCATAGTCGTAAATATATAATCCAAAATTCAATTTGTTCTGCTAAATAGTGCCCAAATTATGGACCATAATTAAGCTTTCGGTGTATACAAATTTTGAGAAACTCCATTCTGCAGTACATCATGACCCTATATAGCATGTACGAATATGTCCAGTTATGGTCATATATCGAAAAATGTTCTATCGTTTATAGAGAAAAGAGGCCATGGTATCATCAAATTATCATGATGAATTGTCTCCCTTGCTTTCCGGTGCGTTTCCTTTGAAGATACAGTGAAACCTCTCTACAGTGGACAGCGACGGTCGCCTTAAATTTGTCCATTATTGAGAGGTGTCCACTAAAGGGAGGTTCATTTACATGTTTTCCCCCCCGTTTCCAAGTTTTGTCCATTAAAAGGAGGTGTCCGCTTATGAGCGGTTTCACTGTATATCGTTGTCGAACGCAAAAATAAGAAAAAACCTTATTGGTAGACACTTTGTTCGTATTGCTCAGCAACTGACCGACGCACGAGTCTGTTCATTTCAAGCGGTCAGTAAGAAACCGCTTTGTGTGCTATAGAAAATAATTGCAACTTTCAAATTGGTTGCCAAATCTACATCGATTTTCGATTGAGTTGCCAGTTTTTCAGTTGTCATCGGTTCGCATGATGTTCATCTCCAGTGTTTCGGTTTGACAATTTCGTTAGCAGGCTGTTCATTTGTAATAGAGTTTTGTTTACCTTGCAAGTTAATATTCAGTTCCTTTTGACTACGCTTAGACAGTTTTTTTATCATTAGAATTTAATGCTATTTCTCTTTTTCGATTTTAAATTGCCAAAAGTTTAAAGAGATCTGCATCTGCATACGGATGCAGCGATAAAAATTGAATGCTATAACCATACTTTCGGTATATTAGTAAAGAATTTCAAAATTCTTAGAGTTTCCAGGGCCTGCACCTCCACAGAGGCGCAGAGCTTTAAAAACACGTGAACCGTTTTGGCTAAACCAAATCAAATTGGTTATTAGCTACTGCCGACAAGGGACCAGCCCGAAAAGGACCTATATACCGTTAATTTGCCGACCGACAATAGACGATAGATAGACGATATATAGATATCCAAGAAATAGTGTGCTTAACCCCGCAACCCCCGACTTCTCATCCCCTGACAATATATCGTGATTAAGGAAAGGTGCAGGTAAACAACAAGGTATAACCGCCGATATATATTTAGATAGATATATACTGATTTTGATACGAATGCAGATAGACTAATGCGTGTCAATGGACGAAAGAATCTTTGGCTTTTGCGTAACACCAACCAGCTCTATGAGAGCGCGGTTAAATCCTATTACGGACGTAGCACTTCGCTATTACCCTATAATCCAGGTAAGTGGGGTATATATTTTGATTTTGATTTATTATTCCTAACGTTGGGGGGTTTTGTAATGGTTGAAGATATTCCTATTCGCCAATGAAACCGGTTCTCTCCGTGTCACAACAAAGGAGAAACCAGAGAGACCCTTGACCTTTCTCTTTGTTTTTGCCCTAAAGTTCCCAAACTCATTTAAACCAAATCCTTCTACCTTCCACCAGCTACGTTAAATTCCAAAGTACGGGCGGAAAATCAGGCACCCATCCGCTCATTGGCTTTGGATCGGGAGCGCAACAGCCTTTTGCACTATCCACGCAACCATCAGCAGATGACGGATCAGGTGGCCAGCGCCAATTCGAGCAATCTTCTGAATACGGTTATTCAGGCGAATCGACGCCGATCTCTTTCCTTCGCCGGCAGGATGTCGAACTACATATGCCCCATGGACGTCAGCAATTCATCCAACGAAGATATGAGCAGCGTCAGCGATGAGACCGAGTCGCGATTTAGCCGGCCGCGGCGTAGACCACGTGCGGAAATAGACATCGATATGGATGAGCTGGACTTCAGCATATTAAACAGTCGCTCGATGAGCCTTCCGCCGCGCACCACACTGGAGCTGGGCATGGGCTATGCGCTCGGCAAGGGCAAGGGTCCTCCCAGTCGCAAGCACCATATCAGCGCCATGGAAAAGTCGGCGAATGCCTCGGCGGCGGAGTTGATGAGGCGGCAGGGCGACGGCTTGGATTTGCAGGCCGACAGACTGATGGTTGTCGATAAATCGCTGAAGGAGCGGCTGGCTGTGCGTTTCGATAGGAATCTCAAGGAGGATCCAGCCTCGTCGCCGTTTCGCATTGGCTTCGGCGGCGCCGGTCTCCTAAGCCGCCATCTGCAGAGTATGCCCAAGTCATTTGCGCTGCGCAGCCTGGGCGCCACATCCCCGGGCGGCGAGCCCTCGCGCTTCCAAACGCTCGGCGAGCGCATCCGGCAATTCGAGGTGATACAATTCGCCGATGGCCCGGTTACCTTTCAGGCGTTCAATCGCCGTCAGGGTTTCGGCAATGGCCGCATCCAGAGCCTAGGCGGCACCAAACATCTGCCCAAACAGGAGCCGTGCCTCAGTTTCCGTAATGTGCTTCATACGAATTACAGGCAGCGCGCCATGACCTCCCAGTCGCGCTCGCAATCGCGCTCACAATCGCTGGAAACGAATCCGGGCACAATGATTCCGGCAGTTAGGCGAAAGGTCAACCAACGGCAACACGCGCGGCCGCCGGGAAACGGAGATACCTATGCACCGTCGCTGGGGCCGCTGGTGTCGCTAGCGCCTAACTGGCGACCACAGCAGCAGCAGCAGCAGCATCGGGATCAACCTAAGGACGAAAGAACTTCAGACGAGGAAGTAGACGAACTGGAAAAAGCACAGTCAAGGGGCAGGCGCAAATATTCACGGAGCGCCAAAAAAAGCAAGTCCAAGAGATCCATTAAGCTGGCCAGCAGCAATGCCGGCGACAGACAAAGCGCCGACGAGCTGGATGACGTACACGATGTCGCCCAATCCGCCACAAGCCACTGTCCCAACGAGATTCTCTACGATCTGATATCGACAAGTACCAACAAAATGAGCCGTAGCAGCCACATGCCGTACATCAACAAGTCGCGTGGGCGATTGCTGGAGAAACTGGACCCGGAACGGAAACCGCAACAGCTACGTAGACCGGAGGAGACGCTGCCGCAACAGCCGGAAGCTCTGAAGGGTGCACACCATTTGCTGACCGCCAGCGCCTGCCAGGTGAACGCCTTCAAGCGCGCCTACAAAAGTCGCCAACAAATTCTGCAGGCCGAAATCCTGCAGATTCATGCCCAGAATCAGCCGCAAACAGAGGCCGAATTTCATGAACAGGTCCAGAGGCGGACACCATACCCGCGCAACATACGGCAATTATCACCGTTAGTTCAACAGGCTACGGCGGAGTCGCGATACCAGCAACAACAACAACAACAACAACAACAACATAACTTGCGCCCCGAAACGCAGCAGCTGCCGCCGCAGCAATTGTCGCCGATGCAAGCAACGACTGCGTCCATGACGACGTCGACGTCAGCGTCGACGTCGCCGTCGGCCAAGGCAATTGCAGTGCAACAGCAGCAACAACAACAACAGCAGCAACAGCAACAACAACTCCGACTACAACTGCAGCAGCAGCAGCAGCAGCAGCTGTTAACTAAAAAGCCAAAGGAAGATCAACAGCAGCAGCAGCAGTTGCTGCAAATGCAACACCAACAACAACTACAACAACAGCAACAAAATCAACAACGACAACAACAACAGCAACAGCAACAACATCAGCAGCAGCTGCTGCTAACATCAAGCGTCCACAATTCAAGCGAAGAGCCGCTGTCGAAGAAGCCCAGCCAGCTGAGGATTAGCCAAGCGCTGGAGAGGAACTTCCCCATAGCGGCGCCCAAAGACACCGTCAAGCAGCGGGAGAAAGTGAAGCCGCCGCAACGGCAGGTTACGCCCACAACGGGCTGCGCCTACAGAGCATTGCAGGCATCATCGGGGCACCAGACCTCGATGGGTTTTGGCCCCGAACAGACCGTTTCGCATACCCTGCAAAAGCTGCAGCAACAGCAGCTACAGCAACAGCTGCGCCAACGTCGACAGAGACCCTACGAGAGCTTCTGGCGCTTCAACTACTAAAATTGACGACAACTGGACAAACTGGCAAATGGACAGTCGGCAGTTGCTAACTGGGAAAACTGGGAAACCGAAAGGATAGGAACGAGGAGGATTAGGAAAATGGAAAA
This sequence comes from Phorticella flavipennis, assembly GCA_037040045.1. Classification (NCBI taxonomy): domain Eukaryota; kingdom Metazoa; phylum Arthropoda; class Insecta; order Diptera; family Drosophilidae; genus Phorticella; species Phorticella flavipennis. Next base: position 3,434 of record JBANCY010001309.1, on the reverse strand, counting down.
CGAAAACGAAAAATCAAACCAAATTGTGTGTATAGACTACGGCCACACGACACAAACACACTCACACACACACTCACACACACACACTCACACACACACTCACACACACACTCACACACACACACATATAGAGCAAATTGTTAGCACGCACACATGACCTACATACCCAATTGCAGACCGGAGCGTAGGAGCACGGGGCACGGCCAACGGGGCACGGAGCACGGAGCACCAAGCGCCGAGCACTGCATTGACCTGACCTGACCTGTCGTCACGCGATGAAGCCAAACGCCCCTCGTTTTGGCCAATAAAATTCAAGCCATATAATAGATATATATGTATGTATGTACAAGCACTCGCACGATGTAAACAATGCTAACCAGTGTTGTCAAATCTTGATCAGCAATAAAATAGCTAGTTATCCTACCTGGTGCAAACCAAACAATGGCCTAGACTGACTCACACATACCCTCACACTCCCACACCCCGCGCACCCACACAAGCTCCACCATCATCTACAAGTTTCCTAGTGTCATCATTAACAATTTTCAGGAGAGGTTAAAGTTGCGTTCCCTCCGCTATATTTGCCTATCCTTAGTTGTAAAGATCAGCTGCAAAGCCTTTGTGTTCTACGGTTCAGTCTAAAACCAGCTTACAGTTCTCATTCGTTGTTTTTGTACCAAACTTCTCAAAAACTGGGAAGTGGATCGTCTAGCTAGCTTTAGCTTCAGACTATTGGATTAATACAGATAATTTCAGGAAGTACGGTCTTGATACTGCCCAGGAACTAATCAATCAGTACTAATGGCATTGTATCCCAGCATGGCATTATACATTGACATTTTGATTCACGGACCTGACCTAATTGTTGACAATCGGAGAACTCTGGGAAGTAGCCACGGAGTCAAGAAATAAAGATATAAAACTGTTTAAGTTATTGTGTTAAGAACTGAAACATTTCTGGACACCTATTAAATTTACGGAAGATCATATGCCAATTTCTGCATAGCGCCTATGAGTACCTACTTACCCTGTGTATCGAATTTGGAGCCCATAGCTCTTAGCTGTCGATTTTTTACTCGGATATTGATGTTGGTCAAAAATACATACCTCTTACGTAAATACAAAGAAAGTTTTTACAGTTCTTCCCATTTTTATCAAATGGGATCAGGGTAAAAAAGAAATGTAAATTTTTCCCAAATATTTCGAATTTCGGAACATTAATTTCGAATAAAGCTTGTCTATATTTTTAGGAAACAAATAGTGGTCATAATAACCCTTTCTTCACTGAAAATTTTTTTTTCATTTCAGATTCTACGCCACAACCTAGTTTTCTATGGGGCTCGAACCCATAGCCTCTTGTCCATCGAGACCACCCATTCATATCATTGCATTATAAATATATTGAAAATTGGCAGTGTGAAATCTTCGATAAGCTTAAGATAGTTTCACAGATCGACAAAAGAGCCTATTGGCTGTGCTCATTTATTTTTATATCCTGATACACCCCACACAAAGCATATTTTTAGATACATTTTTGTATACAGAATTAATTTTGGCAAAACTTTGATAAATAAGGAAATCGATTAAATGATAATAACTCTTGAAAAAATCGGGCTAATAACATTAAATTTGGTATATAAATGTATAAAGACATTATTATTGTTCTTAAGTATTTTATTTTTCACAAGGTTTTCTTGTTGTTTGCCAAAAAATATAATTTTCAATTTATTTTTCTCCTGAGAAACATATCAATATAAAATATAAGTTAGTAAAAAATTGTTATTTTTTCAAACAATTTGTATTTACTTTACTTTCTGAATTGACCGTCAAAGGCACAGTCGAAACCCCACTGAAATTATCTACAAAATGCAAACAGCATTTCATACCTTATACAATCGTGAGTAGAATATTCGAAAGATATACAAAACCCTATATAATCTCCCATTATTTCAGTACACCGGTTTTCTGACACACTCCGAACAATTTGCTTGCGTCTTTGTCAGCTTCATCAATGGATTGCGCCATTAATCGTTCCCGGGCCAATGGCGAATTGATAGATTTACCTGATCTGCCCGAGATTTATCCAATGCCAATAATTGGTAGAAGCTTGCATCCTTATGCCTATATAGATCCATCCATAACGGAAATCACTACGCGCAGCAGTCCATCTGGGAGTCTGTCCAGGAATCCATCTAGGAGTCCGTCTAGGAATCCGTCCAGAAGTTCGATCATTACAATTGACGATACGCACGAGGAGGTACCACGAGAGGCCAGTCAACAACTCGACCAGAAAGCTGTCGTCGACGAGGTGGTTCCGTCCACCCGCTCGCAATCCCCTGCAGATGATCGTATCAGGTGCCCCATTTGCTTGGAAAACGTACGCAAGAATCAACCAGTTACCATGCGTTGTGGTCATATCTTCTGCAAGGCCTGCATCTGGGTGATTCTTGAAGAAAGCAGAAAATGTCCCATTTGCAACAAGAGAATGCATCCGAGTCACGCTCGACGTATATATTTCTAAATTTTGATTTGATTTTGGACCTATTTTCTGTATATTTTTGTGAATATTCCACCTATTAAATTATTGTAAATTTGCAAGTATATTAAAAGCGTTTCGAACAAAATAGTTTTGTTTGTATTGCCCAATAGATTTCTCCGAAGTCAAGAGACACAAGGACATCAATATGGCTATGTCAAAATACTTCCTCAGTTTCTAAACTTGGGGGACATGAACTCTTGTAATACCGATTTGTCGGAAGAGACTGGATCAAACCATAGAACCTCTCACAACTGATGAAAAATAGACCTCTATTAGTGTGAAAAAGCTACAAGGAAGCATGGTAAACCCATTGTTTCCTATCTTTCTGTCAATTTTTGGATACAAGCTCGCAAAAACAGTTCATGATCCGATTCATATCTTCGTTTCCTCGTAAGAGGTGAAGTGCTGGTCTGCCATCCCATGAGCCATCGAAAAATGTTGTAATCAGAATGAGCAATATCTGGGCTATACGGCGGATGGTATAGGACTTCCCAACAAAGTGTTTTCAAGTTTAAACGATCCGACTGACATATGGTCGAGCATTTTCGGGCTGCAAAATCAAAGTCATGACTATCCGAACATTGCGGCCGTTTTTCTTGCAATGATCGGCTCAAACGCATCAATCGGAATCGGTATAGCTCCATCATGATAGTCTCGTTCGGTTTCAGCACCTCATAATACACCATACCCAGCTGGTTCCACAAGCTTCTGCTATGGATGTTAGGCCTGCCCGTCGATACTGAGGCGAGGCCGGGGTATCTATAGGGTGCCTATAGGGTATCTATAGGTGTTCCGTCAGAGTCAGAAAGATCTCCTCAGAAACAATTATCATTCTGCTCCACCTCTGAAATTGGCGAATACTTTTGAATTGTCATTTTGCTCGAAATAAATGTCA
>JBANCY010001308.1:0-11895 GCA_037040045.1 Phorticella flavipennis | reverse complement strand
ATCACCCCATATACCGAATTCATAACCGATAGGATAATAAATGCCAAAGCTCTAGCCATATTATCGAAAAACGAATTTATCGATTATCGGGCGGAGGGTGCGTGGTATAACCGATCTTGATATGTGTATTGTATACATGGATGACGAGTTCATGCCGAGTTTGAGTGTCTAACTCTTATAATCTCGAAAATCAATGCTTTCATTCGGACGGGCGGACAGGGCTAAATCGACTGCGCTATTGACCCTGATCAAGAATATATATACTTTATCAGATCCGCCACGCCTCCTTCTGCCTTCATACAAACTTTCATTTGGAATCAGGGTATAAAAAAATATATTATAATTTTTACATTGTCGAACATTCAGAAGTTTTCTATTGCTTCACAGCTGACCAGGTTTCTTAAACAGTTGCCCACTTCCAGTTTTACCAAATGTTTCACTCTCTCCTTCTCCTTCTCCTTCTCCTTCTCCTTCTCCCCTACCTTTACCTCTACCTCTACCTCTACCTCTACCACTTCCTCTGAGTATTATTAGAACAGAATCTTGCATCATATTAACTGATTTCCGAAGATATATTAGCAGTTGGCAAGATAAAAAGGGTAGAAACTAGCTAAACGCAAAAGTCGGTTTGATTGCATTTTCGGTTTTGGTTTGGGTTCTGGTTCGGATTTAGGTTTGGGTTCATTTAAGTCTCGCTTATGTCCCGAACGCATTATTGCCGATGTCTTTAATCCAACAAGTGTTGCTGACAGCATCACTTTCCACATTTTATTTGTGTGTCATTAATTTTCGAGTCGAACGAACCGCAACGTGAAAAATAACAGCTGATCCCGCTTGGCTTTGCGCTTTGCTCATTGTTCTCGCCATCATCCCGTCAAGTGGAACTAAATTGACATGTGATAAGAATTTTTAGAGATAAATCTCAATACAATGGTTTAGTTAACAGAGCTCCGAACGGAGTGTAGAGTTTGGGGCAAGTGCGCTGTTTATGCTGAGCTCTTTTGGACTTATTGCCTTATGTGAGCTTTAGAAATTTATCAACAGAGAAATTCCTTATAGTATTATCCTCATTCAGATAGCTTTGTTTATGAAAGTATCAGTACGGATTTTTGTTGTAAAACTTATGGCCTCTCCGCCACAAAGCAGACACATCTGATATCTAAGTTTCAATTATTTAAATCGATTGTTTAAATGTATGTACCTTGTCTAGAGAAATAAATTCTTAACACAATAGAGGTATGTAAAAGACGAGTGAAGTTCTGTATTTATTCGCATTCAGTTTTTCAGTATCGGTTCGGAACGCTATCTAGAATATACATTATTTTGAGTACACCATTTACTGCAAAGCAGACAAAGTAACAACATTAAAAGTACAAATATTGGCATACTTAAACATGTTTTGTACTAATTAAGAAGTATAAAGATAAACTTTTACATAATACTTGTCAGTCCAAAAATTAAAATAGATCTAGTTTGAGACGTATCTAATAGTTTTTAGTTTTAGGCTTAAGCATAGTGGTTTACTTGTTATTTCGAAGTATAAGACTTAAAATTTTCCAAAAACGGGCTTAAATGGCACCAGGCGGTTAAACGTTTTTAGCTAGGGACACGAAACTTGGCATGTTGGTTCGCAAAGATGATGCGCCAAATGCATTTCCTCAAATATTTGATGCCATTTGCCTCCTCCTCCGCAATTTAAATTTGATAACAGGTGTAATTTTTTGATTTAAAACAATATTTTCAACACACATATCTTGGAATGTTTTTCTTTTTTTTATCTTTTGATTAAACTATATTTTTTTTCGGCGGAATCTGTTCAGTGCCTTCTGAACTTAACCGAGTGTTTCATTAGGGTAGATGTTTTGTGCTAACAAATATTGCCGTAAGTACTTAAGTATAATATTTATATATCTACAGATTAATGTTTTTCGAACTTACACTGAAGCCACTTCGAAATCGAATAATAAACACGGAAGTTACTTGCGAAAGAGTGTAAAAATTCACCTATGGGGAAGGCGGCTGATGCAGCGCTGGGAGTCAGCGCACGCTGTCTAACGGTATAAGTGTGTATGTGTGTGCGTGTGCTGGTGTGACTGTATTAGGTGAATGTAACGAGGAACTCTTCTCGACTGGTATCAGGGCACCCCGCAGTCCAGCACTTTCGACTGCCGCACTCGTCTAACTTGTTATATCATAAAGTTATCTGCATTATATCAAAAGTTACAGATATATTTGCTAACATGTGTAACTTTGTGCCGCTTCCTTTAATGCAAAAAATCACTACACATTTCCACTGTAAAGTTTCAGAACAAACGTTTAGCACAAATTTTAAGTACGAGCTTTCAGTACAGAGTTAATATATGCTTGACGAAATCTACTATGACTAGTTTTGAAATGGAAATTTTAATTTAAATGCTTACTAACACCATCTATGGTCAGTATTTTTCGATTATCGTAAGTACGCTCTACGCTTAAGCCTGTACACATAAGCGAAGCGACTCTTTATCGTATTTTCAAATTGTGTTATACATGTGTTTGGTTTTTATTTGCGGTTTGAGTCTTAGCTAAGATGTGCGGTTGCACATTGTGTTAAACGACTCTACCGCATTGGCGACGAGTAGTAATTCGTTAGTTCATGAATGGCAGAAGGCGGAACTTAGTTTTTACATCCTTATCATAATAAATGTGAAAATGGGTATAATATTTTGCTTGGTTGCATATATGTAACAAGCAGAAGGACATGCGACAAATATATGGCATGCGACAAAAAGTATATAATAATTATATACATACATTATGTTCTTGACCAGCATCAATGGAACGGTCGATTTAGCACTAACCATCCGTTTGCATGAATATCTGTGTTTAGCATACGCAGATCAAGTTTAGGTGAAGTTTTGGGCATCTCACCCCATTAATTCTATAATTTATAGTAGACAAAGCATAACTTTCAAACAGAATTTCTCAATCTTTTGATACGTCTCTTAATTTTGTTGGAAAGTCACGAAATATATAAAAGAGACATGAAATTTTGAAACTCGAAGGCCTCGGTGGAACAGTGGATAACGCACTGTCCCATCAAACAAGAGGTCGTGGGATCGAGCCCCAATAATTTCGAGAGCATGGCCCTCCTAAAAAACAAGCTTGTGGATCGTAGGATGTGACCATCCGCGCAAAAAACCATATTCAGTGAAGGAAGCAGAAATAATAGTGCTACAGGCTGTGAACCTATTTGGTTGCTATGGCCCTATATGAAATATATATAATATGTATGAAATTTGGTTTGTTCGTACGCATATATTCATGGTGTGATCATCTAAAAATTCAAAATTAGTATATAAAAGGAACAGTTCTTAACATATGGGCATTTCCAAGGAAATTCGAACCTTTTTGTCGCGTGATGTTGGTTTTTAGCAAATATCTTGAAAAATATTAATTTCCAAAAATTAAACTTTATATATAACATAGCAATTAAGTATCTTTCTAATTGGCGTAAATGATTAATTTTTATACATTTGTTGTTTTAAAGATAATTGCTAAAAATCGAGATGTCACATGGGACAAACGGGTAGACATTTCCATGGAAATACACAGATTGGTTTAAATGTAGCTATCCAAAAAAAAAAAAAAAACAAACGGATAATTCACACAGAAGTAATATAATGTATAAGTCATCTGTGGGCATATTAGGATTCACAAAATGCGTTTTCTGAAATTTTCGATGTCACGGCCCACCCCAATCATTCAATTTTCATATTTTGGACAGTTCTCTTGACTAATACTGAACATTTTAGAGGGACAGGAGCTATTCAATAAAGAATGTGATATTACATCCACCAGTTTCACTCACACTGCTTAACCTTATAAGTATGTGAGTATAATCCCTGCGGTACTGTACGTTAGTTCGGAACTGGTGAAATGAGTACTTGCCAACAGACCACTCATACTTACTCTACTGATGCATTGCATTTTTATAACCTGATCCCAATTGAAATTTTGTCTTAAGAGTGTAATAAGTTTGAGCAAATTTATCTAATGTATGTATGACTATTTTTCAGTCCCTTTGAACGCGCAGATCGTTGAAGACTACAAGAGCTAGAGCGCTCAAACTTCCCATAAAGAACCGTACATATCATACGCAGATCCCGTTTATTTTTAATTTTGCATGCAATTTCGCTCGATAAGCGATAAATACGATTTTCGATAAAATGGCCATATTAATGATAAAGTCATCAAATTTGGATGTAGATGTCGATTGACCATATGAAAAAAGTGGTACCGAAAAATTTTAAACGCACGTGCTTGGGACTGTGTTTTGAACTCACACTCAAAGTTTCAAAGCAATCGATAATATAGGGTATCGCCTTATATAGGGTATCGCTATCACGCCGTTTACCGTGTTATGTAGTTGTATTCATAGGTTTCCATTTGGTTACCAATGTAAAGGGGTACTAATGTAGGTATCCCTACTACGGGTACGGTGGTGATATAAGTACCCTTACTAAAGGTAGTGATTTGAGTATCCATGATTTAAAAAATAGGCTATCATTTTATTACATATCTTTTCTTTTTAAAAATTGTTTTTATCTTCAATTAATGAAGTATTATATTATATTATATATTGAATATGAAATTTATTTTAGAGTGTGGATGTTTCCATTTTGCTTTCAGTGCAGCTACTATTCTTAGTAGTAGCGCTTTTTTTGCAGCTCCAATTCCTTTTTAAGTCGGACTTCAGCAGAACCAGCTCCTCCAAGTAAACTTACTTCTTCTGGAAAAAAAGATAAAGTGATTTAATCCAATGTGTTTTCTTAATTGTATTTAAATTTTTGTAATAATTTTATTTGAAAATACTTTAATAGTACCTACCAATCAAAACTCTATGAAATCGTTAATTCTGAAATTCTTCAGCGACACAAATTAATTTATATTCACATTTTTATGTTCTTGCTTAAACCTTCGTATTTGTTTTTACTATATGCTATATATATTATGTGCTATATGCTTTTATTTAATTTGGTTTTTAATATAATTGTAATTGGTTCGTTATAGTAGTATATTGAATTATTAATTTTTTTTTGTTCGCACTTGTGTTCGGTGCACTTGCGTCCACTCAAATGCATTCACTGATTTTGTGAATTACCAAGCAAGTAGTTCAAGCATGGTCAATCGCCACCTTCAGTACCGCTGGGATACGATTGTATCTGAATTACATAGCTGGGATATCACGCAGTCGACTACTCTCAAACTTATTTTATAGTTTAGGAGAGTCATTTAGACATTTGGTAATGGAAACTACTGTTTGGGTTCGGGTTTTCTTGAGTTTGCTTTATTATTTTTCCTGTTTTAGGCTGATCCTCAGTGGCTTACAAACTTTTTTGTATTTGTACGTACTAATTAACTGAAATCTATCGTGCCTCTGTTCAATGCACAAGTATACAAAGTATTATATAAATATTTGGTATTGTAGTTTTGTATTACTTAATCCTAGTTTTCTAAAGAGCTCTAGCAATATAATATATTCACAGCCAATTCGAAAACGTACAATAAATATTGTTTCAATTTTTGCACATGCCCGATGCCTTTGCGTTCGACTTACGGCTATTATTGTACTAATTAATTAATAAAATTATATATATATATATATATATATATATATATATATAATATAAGAAATTTAAAGTTCATTATAATGCTTTGTTATAATAATCTATAGTATTGTATGGTTCCTTCACGCAAGTATGATTAGTTTCGATGTTCCGTAATATATGATCAAAATAGTTAATATTCCATTTTCGGTATTCGGTATGTACATGCATGTGTATTTGTCACATTTGTTACTACATCTAATATTGTCTCAATTAGTGTTTATTTTACAATAGATTCATACAAAGTTTTAATATTTCGGTCATTCAGATACTTTATATGCCAAACAACCATTTGAATACAGGACTTGCGGCTGTTTCAAATCAGATGTTTAATGCAAAACGCATTCATTTCAATACGATTTTGTTATATTCAAATAAATCATAATGAGGGACATACATACACATAATATTTTCAAAAAATCGATGAATATAATTATGTAAGTTCCACCATAAAAAGTCTTACGTATGCTACGTTTTTGATTTGATAAGCTGAACGAAAATCTGTGTCCATGAATGGTTCGAATTTCGACTTTTCGTTACATTTGTGCTTATATATCATAAAATATATAGTATAAAATATGTGCATTTTATGTATCTGTCCTTACTTAATAGAATAATTTATTTAAGAATTCGCATTAGAGCCTAATGAATGGCTTATTAGTCTTTAAGGTTACAGTTTTACCTATTCAATAATTTCGTATAATTTTTTTTTAGTTTTAACTTTAAATAACTCAGTTTGGACATTCATTTGAAAAATACTATTGGAGGAATCAATGTTAAGAAAAACAAAACCGAATAATGACTGAGAACTATCGAAGTTTAAAGAAAATATCACATAAATGCGATATAAACTTACAAAAGTTTTTGGAACTGCATACAAGCTTAAACAACTTTGATTCCGCCATGTCTTTTTTTTTATTTTTTGTTTAATGTAGGACCTCTTTTTAATATATGATGAAAAGGCACACACTATATTTATTTTGTCTACCACAATACATACATATGTTAAGTTTTTCACAGTCACCCTGGAAATTTCCAGTACGTTGTCTAAGTCATCTCGTCAACTCTTGACCATGACCGATATCCCAGATGAGCAACATCGTAGACTTTCGCTTTCTTGTTAGTGATCGGGATGACGAATAGATGAGGAACCGAGAACAACAACCAACTTAGGAAATTTTTCCGAGACTGTAAAGAACGCATTCTTACTGTTGTTCCACACTAAATGTTGAAAAATTAAACATAAAAAATAATCAGACCTTCCTTAAATTTCGAAATCTTGTAAAGTAAATAGTATATAACAATATGAATTGTAATTCAATCGTAATCACATATTGTTATGAATTGTCCAAAACAAGCTATTTGTGCAATACATAGAGGAAAGGCAATACGTAGTTGGCCATATACAACAACCTATCCATTTATGGGTCCATCAGTTGACCAATTGATATACTCATAAATACGATGTCATTGCGGTGTGTCTGCCAGTCCACTTGACGTCTGTTATTCTCTCTCTGATACTTCATACAATATAATAGGTTACATTAAAAAGCGTGTGATTTACGAAGCTATAATTAAATAGTTTTGTTTTCAAAATAAAATTATTTTGATTATATAGCATGCCCAAGAGCCCTATTAAGCTTATATAATTCTATCATGTTACATAATCACGGTTCTGGTTAGCGGAGTATTCATCGGCAAATCGTCCCGTTGCTGGAAATAAAATGCAAAATCAAAAGTTAATAGTCATAGATAAGAGAAGCCTGGTGCAAATATATATATATATATATATATATATACGTATGTATATACTCGTATACTCTACTATACATATACTATATACTACTCTCATCAAAAACTACGGAAAAATTTTAATTTAAAGTGTGTAGTTGGTGATTTTTCAACAAATTTCGATTTGATTTTGTGTGCGAAATTAAATTTCTGGTCCCGAGACATTGAAAATGTTACAGTTGCACACTTTTCAAAGACGGTCGAGAAGGCGTTAAGGACGAGCACGGGCAAAACAACCATCAGCACCTGCTGAAGGACAGGACTTTAACAAAATCGCAGAATTGGTGATATAATATCGGAAGGATCAGAAAAAACTTGAGCCTTATCATTCTCAACCAGCGCCTGATTTAGTTTCATACGATTTAATGGTACTGCTGAAAATTTAATAGTAAAAACATTTTGCCTATCGAAATCAGTAACCATAAGAGATAATGAGTTCCAATTTGGCTCGTATGCTCGCAGAGACTATTATATATATATATATATATATATATATATATATAGATATGGAAAACCACTGACAAATTTTGTGATTTACGGGGGAGGATGTCGTGGCATCACAAATTTGAGAATATTCTATTCTAGCTCTAACTCTTGTAGATCGGCGCGTTCAAACAGACAGACGGACTCTGCTATTGATACTGATCAAGGATATATATTCTTAATGCGGTGTGGTACGCCTCCTCGTGCGTGTTACATACATTTTCAAAAACTTATTATACCCTTCATACCAATTTTCAATTGGGATCAGGGTATAAATATATCATCTCCGGCAAATCTATTTAATATGCTTAACAGTTTCAATTATTCTACTATAATCAGGGTAATTTTTTAATTTTGATTAAATACTTTGATAGATTAGATTATATACTCAGGTTGCCGACTACTCTTTAGATGTACCTATTCACACATTCCAATGATTTTAATAACCTCCGCGAGTGTAAATACGAATATATGTATACAATATGATAAATATACTTACAATCTTCCATTAGTATAACCTGCGCATTTTCTATATTTGTACTGGCTACAGAGTGCGGAATTATGTTGAAGTCGTCTTCTGTAAGTGTGGTGTTCCATCGGGACCTTGCACTAGGACGGTGTGCCGAAGATACTGCCATTGTTGGTGAAGAATACAGACTGAGATTTGTGGGACTTATAACTCCCGACATTGTTGAAATAGACCCTGCGTAACCCAGCAACTGCAAATGTTGGATACATGTACAATGTACAGGTTGTAACTTCCGCCCATGTACTTACCGACGTCGACTGTGTATGGAAGTGATTGAAATACTCCCGACCGTTGGCCGATGGGTACATTTGGGTTGCAATTCGCGTTAGGGAGTTGGGTGCAATTGGAGAAATTTTGCAACGAGATGATTCTGTGAAAACGTGTGGACTAGTAGGAGGGTGGGGTGGATGTGGTTGAGGTGATGACCGTGAAACGAGGGTTGTACAATCGGCAGTTTCACTAGCGTTTGTCTCTGAATTGATGGGACTAGGATTGCTCTCCATAGTATTTGCATTCCGATTATCTTCGTCCACTAGACTTGCCTTTGACACGCAAGACTGATTAGCTGCGGATGGAGGTGACTGCACCATCGGCAAGTCCCCGCTGGTGCGAATTATAGCCACAGGTCTTGCCATTGGCGGCAACATCGGTGGCAACATTGAGCTATGATAATGCGGCGTCGGGGCAGTCGTTAACTTCGATCCCCTCAGTTGTTGGTGAATTTGATAATGGGGAGAATGCGTGTGGGAAGTCAGTTGATGCGAGTGCGCATGCTGAAAGCCTGCATTCTCAACCGCGCCATTTCCTGGTGTTAAACTTGAAGTGTGACCAGCATCTTGACAAATGTATGTTACGAAGTCCGATATGTCATGGCTCTCAGTTGGGGTCTGTTGTGGCTGCTGCAAGGCTTGAGGCTGTGTCTGGCCATGATGATGTTCTTGTTCTAAGGTCGATGAATGGGCAGCTAAGCGCGGGCTGTTATGTTGGGATGGATAATACAGTGTATTTCCTGGGCTAACTGATGTAGCAAGCAGGGTGGAGCAGTTGTGATGTAAAATCGCTGTAAAGAAAATGAAACGAAAAAATGCTTTATACAATATCAATATAGATCGACGATTACGGAAGGGAAACAGGGACCTCGGTGGACCAGTGGATAGCACGCTGTCCCGCTGTACGATTCTCCTAGGTTTTGTGGCAAAGGATTTGAAATCCAGCCGCGTAAAAAAGTTCTTCAGTGAAGGAAGCATAAATAATTGCGCTGAAATCATAAAAAGCATTTTGCTATTTATACGAACCCACATGCCAAATTAACTGTTTCTATGTAGATAAGTCAAGCCGCCAAGTTAACGAAACTTTTTTACCACATAACTTCGGTGCTTATGATCCGAACAATCGGATTTTCAGGATTGCTTAAGGACATAGTCGGGAATCTTGAATATCGTCTCAATTTCGCCTAGTTATACCCTAATCCCATTTGAAAATTAGTCTGAAGTGAATAATAAGTTTGTGCAAAGGTATGCACCACGCAGAAGGAAGCGTGGCAGAGCCCATACAGTACACATACAGTAGAATCCGGTTATAGCGACTTTCAAGGGACCGACGATTTTACGTCGTTATACCGGGAAGACGCACTAACCGAAAGGAGCAAAAAATTTTTTTTGTTTTTTTTTATGGTTGCCATGTTCGCAATAGGTTTTAAAATAAAACAAATTACATAATTTTTTAATTACAACAAAAAATTTAATAAATTAAATTCAATAACATGGGAGGCATATTCATATGCATAAAATAACAAGATTTATTTCTATATGTGGTTTTTCTGTGTATTCTTAATATGAATAATCAGTGATTTTTGATTGTTTATGAATAGTATTTGGCATATAAAAACAGTTGCGCACAGCATTATTTAAACGAGACACTGTGCGTTAAACTCTCGTCATTAAAATTTTAATGGACAAATCTATTCCGAATTTCTGCAGGGTTTAATGCCGCAAAAACGCTAGGTGCTGACAAATTTCCATCTTGATTTTCGACGTTGTCGTCGCTGTCCTGTCCGTCATCCAATAGATTTTTAATAATACTGTCTTCGGAATGTTGCTCACAAACCCCCACACCATTGTCAATAAGAACATATTCATACAGTTCTTCCTTTGAAATCGGTAGCTGATTTTTTAGAGCTCTGGTCTCATGTCAATGTCATTTGTCAATGGCGAAAGTTGTTGCCATGCATCATTTATCATTATAGTGGCATCAAGGATGGTAATTTTCGGGTAATTTTGATTATTTTAAGTACGAGATTTTTTCGAAAAGTTTTCGGCACGTCGCAATATGCGGTTGATTTGTGAAAAATCTCGTCCGTATAAGCGGCTTATCGCTAAAAGCGGAAACGTACCAAGGCCCTTTCATATAAGTTTGTATGGGGACCAACCAAGCCATCGAGTTTTCGTCGCAATAACCGGACGGACGCTATAAGCAGAGTCGTTATAACCGCATTCTACTGTATTATTCATCAGCATCAATAGCCAAGTTGGTATAGCCATGTCATTTTGTTCGTCTGTCTATCCGTCTGTGTGAACAATTCGATCTCGGAGACTATAAGAGAGACTCCAAGCTTGGCATGAAGGTATATATGTATCATACGCAGACGCAGTGTCGACCGTTTAAATAAATTTCGATAGCTACCCCGCTATCGCTACCCCGCTATATGATAATTTGTGTCCATCCTAAATTGGTCGCCCCCAAATTAGGAAAGTTCTTATATTTTCTAAAATCCTTATCATAATAGTTCGAATTCTATGTCGCCAACCAATCATGAACGATCCGTTAATAAACAACGAAGTTATAAGACTGAGAAGTGAGCGAAAACGGGCAGAAATGGCAAAAGGTGAAAAATGCATTATGTCACCTGGCAGCAGAACGTTTGTAGCTAGAGGCACGAAATTTGGCATGTAGGTTCTCATGCGCAAAATGCATTTTCTCAAATTTTTGATGCCCACAAATCAAAAAAATTTAATAATAGGTGTAGTTTTTTGATTTAAAATTAGATTTTCAACACACGTATTTCGGAAAGAATTTCGATCTTAGTCTAAAAGTTTCAAATCGGATCGGATCGTAATCACAGAAGTTATTCGCAAAAGAGTGTAAAAAGTCACATATGGAGAGGCCGACTCTAGGGCACGCTGGGTAACGGTAAAAGTGGGTCTGTCTATGTGTGTATGTATGTAACGCTATTAAACGATTCCGACTGCATTGAACTGTTGGGATCAGGGTATCTCGTAGTCGAGCCCACTCAACTAGAGCTTTCTTACTTGTTTGTTTGTTATGACATCTGTGAAACATCTTTAGTATACATCAAGTCATTGAACAGACATCATATTTTTTCATCGTGTTAAAAATGTCGAATTTTGTGCCAGAAAGTGATGATTTGCGGAAAGCATTAATTTT
>JBANCY010001307.1:0-11901 GCA_037040045.1 Phorticella flavipennis | reverse complement strand
ATTTCAAATCCTACGCCACAACCTAGTTTTTCTAGGAGGGTCATGCCAAAAGGCATGAGCGGGACTCGAACCTCGCAAGTCTTGTTTGGCGGAATAGTGCGCTGGTATTTCCCAACGTGGGTTATTGAATAAGACGACTAATCTCACCAAGAGAAAATGCCATTTTTCGATTGATTCTACAATATAGATTATTATGAAATTAAATTATACTTATATTAAAAGATTCTGCTTAGAAAATATATGATTTAGTTGATCTCAGAACTTGAGGGGGCTCGGTAGACCAGTGGATAGCGCACTGTCCCGCCAAACAAGTGATATAGGTTCGATTTCCGGTCATGACCCTCCTAGAAAAACTATGTTGTGGCGTAGGATTTGAAATCCACCCACGTAAAAAGAGTACTTCAGTGATGAAGAAAGCTGAAATAAAGACCAATAGTGTTCAGTTTCAGGTTGTGACCCGATAAGGTTGCTATTGTCATATAATAATAATAATCTCAGAACTTTAGTTGGGTTTTAATAGAGCGGTATCCTTGCAAGGCATCATATATACCTTCTGATCCTAAGTAATACCATGCTGTAGCATGTTTCATCGATATAAAGTTCAACGGCTCTAGGTTATATAAGGATTGCTTCCAACCTTTGTATTATCCTCGTCAAGGAGAGATCTATGTACTGTGCTCAAGGATATCGGTTACGCGCTCCCACAAAAATAGCCCGCATATGGGGTTCTCTTCTCCGAGCCGATCCATCCGAGCGATGTGACCCAGCCAGTGAAGTCTATGACCTTTCACTCGGTTTACTACGTCAGTATCACCGTACAGCTAGCTCATGGTTCCGTCTGATGCGATATGTATCGTCGATCCAAATCGGACCAATCTTGCGGAGAATCTCCCTCGGAAACTCCAAGAGGACTGCATCTGATTCTCCGCACCTTATAAGATTACTGGAACGGTGAATGTTTTCTAGGGTGTTGCTTTTGTCTGTTGATAATGAAAGCTCTACTTCTCATTCTCCGCCTGATCTCCAGACTATCATCGTCTGTGCTGGTGGAGTGATACGATATACCGGGATTCACTGGGTTTTTAGCCTTTGACAGGTTCTCCAAGCATATAACAAAGTAATTTATCGTAGTAAAACAATCGATTCTCGTTAGTATGCCAATTTTTACTGTCACAAGCTGTAAGGCTTTTCCATCGACATACAAACATAAACCAGGTAAAAGGTAAATATATTTTATTTTCAATTCTTGTCCTTTCGTTTGAAACACCATATATAATATATATATAATTGCAATTTAAAATCTGAACCGCTTAGGCCGAAGATGCTATACCTAAGACGCACAACTCAATGTCAATGGGTTTGGCTGAGAAGCGCAGATAAGCCAGAAACACCCGACTGGGGCGAAAGGGAGAAGAAGGAACGACTGAAGGATTACTTGAAAATACTCTCACCATTGCCAGTAAAGTGTCCCTCGTGGAACTGCAATGAGATAATAACCTCCACTGGCATGATGTCACATATATTGGGCAGGCACAAGGTCGATCGTTTTGGCAAATGTTATGCCATGTTCGATCATCTGTCGAAATGCGTAACCTTCAATCCGTTGTCTTATGAATTGAACGATATTCACTGCGTAGCCACCTTTATGTATGGCGGCTGGAAGCATAATCGAGGATCCCAGCCGGGACTTACCTATCTGAGTTCACCGAATGTGGGCCTAACAAGAAGTCAGCTCAGATACAGTCAGTATATGCCGATCATGATGTTTGCCTGCCGGATCAATTCATTTGCCCTGCTCACGAACAAGATGCTTAAACAACAGCTGATCTTCTCCAGTATACAAACCCCTAACGTCTATGTCATCTGGCTGGCATCCTTTGAGACAACTCGCAAGGTATTCTATACACTGACCGTATTTGATCGCAACTATCAAAACTCACGCGGCACGATGCGTTATGTGCGAAACTTCGCTCAAGATCGGGATCCCAAAGAGTTTCTGAAGAACGATAATAATTATATGATACTGCGCGAACACGACGTGAAAAAACTATTACTACTCGGAAACAACCAGGCAAAAGTGAAACACCCTGGAGGTCTTCCAATACAAATTGTACTCTTCGAGAGCCTCTTTGATAACTCACCAACATGGCAACAGGAAATGAAAAGCACCGGAAAGTATATCCTATACAAGATGGCACGACCCAAACTGCCCGCAACTTGTAATATAAATGGCAAGATTATGTTAAATCCTGTGCCGTTGATAAAACCAAAAAAATTGTTCAAGAAATCCCAAAAATGTAAACAGCACAAATCAGTCCCAACTTTGACGTCCCAACAAGACATCGCCAAATTATTAGCGGAATCAAAGTTAGGTTTTAATTGATCAATCGACGACTCTGAAAAGACAATGATTTACAGTCGATTTGATTTGATTTGTTTTGATTCCCAGAACTGGTTTTACTTATTGACTTCAAATTTATAATATAAATTGAATTTTGGTAGGAAATGTTTGTTTGATTTTTGACCAAGAGCTTATCAGACCCAATATATTGATGAGTTGGGATCTTCGATTTACCAGAATCTTTAAGGTGTCAGTGATAGTGACTTGACCTAAACTATTGGAAATTTCAAAGATCTAAAAAACACTAAAAAAAATCAAGTCGGGTTTAATACATAGACTAAGATCAAAATTGAGGCTCTAACTTCTATCCAAAATTCATAAAATTTCTAAATATTGTAAATGTATAGAATACCATCAATAGTTTAATAGCCTTAATATTTAAGCGATAAAAAAAGCAATTGTTGGCAATTCTTTTCAATCGATATAAATATTATCTACAATTTGATATCTTAAATATTTTCTTTTGGATTATAGAAAAATTGATTATATGGAATAAAACAACAAGAGGATTTTCGTTTTATTTACTAACTAAATGTTTTTTGTACATTCTTCATATATTCAAGTTTTCATTATTATTATATGACCATAACAATCCCATGAGGGGCCTCGGTGGTCCAGGGGATGGCGCACTGTCCCGCCAATCAAGATGTGCGAGGTTCGAGTCCCGCTCATGCCTTTAGGTATGACCTTCCTAGAAATACTAGGTTGTGGCGTAGGATTTGAGATCCACCCACATAAAAATGATCTTCAGTGAAGGAAGCAGAAATAGAGGAAAATAGAGCTTCAGGTTTTGACACGAAAGGGTTGTTATGGCCATATAATAATAATAATAACAATCCCATCGGATTACAGCCTGAAGCACAGAAATAATTCTACTTCCGTCACTGAAGATTTTCTCCTATATATGGGAGGATCATGCTATCGACATGAGTGGGGCTTGAACCAACGACATCTTGTTTGGCGGGACAGTGCGTCCACAGTGGTAGTCCCATGTTTTCATACATATCGATAAATCGTTTCCAATAGCAAAAGCTTAGATTTGATCGATTATGCCTTTGATTTGGAGTTCTCTAGCATTATTTTTAAGATGCTTTACCAGTAGCTGAACTGAAAACAAAAGTACTTTAAAGACCACCGCGAGAATTTTCATACTCCTAACTCATATTCAGTCTTATTATTTCAATATATTTCTACATCCATCTTATATTATGCAACATTCAGTTAACTGAAATAACCTTGTGCCCTTTACAAATTTCATTCATTTTTCATTTGATTTTTTTTTATTGTTTTTAATCCATTTAATTACTGTCTCTCCCTACTTCCCAGAATTTATCTCATTCTCTCTATCCCTTTATGTAACTCCCCCAGTCTGTCTTATAAAGCCTGTAAAAGTTTTCCTCTTGAAATCTCTTGAAACGCAAAGACCTTCATTACGGCACGCAGTCCAAGCTGTTTGAGCTGTCGGCTCCTGGGCAATATTTGCACCTGACCACGCCCATGGGCGTTCACCTTGCCACTGCATGCGAAATGTGCAACACATTTGTGCACTTGAACTGTGTTGTTGTTGCAGTGGTAGTTGTTGCTGTTTGCAGTTGTTACTTGGCACAACACTTGACGGCCTTTTGACCGCCTTTCGCCGACGCGGCATGCAACAACGAGGCGCATTGTTGTTGCCGCTTAAAATATGCAGCACACACTTGAGCAACTCAGTGGCAGCTGCCGCTCACTGCCGTTCTTAATTGCCACGTGAACCCGCCACGCCCCATGTCGCGACGCGGCGCCACGCCACGCCCCGCCTCGTGAAGCACCTGTGCAACACCCAACACAGCCACTTTGCTGCTTCATTTAAATATTTTCTTCGCTCCTTTCGTTGCCTTTCCCTGGGCCCGTTTTTAGCTAGCGGCTAATCACACAATCCAAAAATTCTTTCGTTTTTTTCACGATTTTCTCGAATTGTCTGACAATTTAAGTTTTCAGTTTCAATCGGTAAAAATCGGTAAAGTTTAATAAACTTTGTCCAAAATAAGTGAATATGTTAAATTGTCTTCATACACCTAAGCAGTAAGAACATGTTCAATGTATATAAAATGTATTATTATTATTATATGGCCATAACAACCCCATCGGGTCAGAGCCTGAAGTAATTTTTTCCTTTATTTTTGCTTCCTTCACTGAAGAACTTTTTTTAAGTGGGTTGATTTCAAATCCTACGTCACAACCTAGTTTTTCTGGCCTATCCACATGAACGGAACTCGAACTCACACCTCTTGTTTGGCGGGACAGTGCGCTATCCACTGGTCCTCTGTGGCCCCTTAAATGTATTATATATTGGAATTTTGAGGCTTAATTGAGCAAAACGTGGTTACAAATATAGAGTACTCAAAGTATTGCCCAGTGCTAGCCAATACTTTTTCCCATCTTTCAGTCAATTTTCGGAGATCAGCTCGGAAGAACATTTCCTCTTTAAATGTTATCCACGTATCGATCAATTTTTTGTTGCCTCGTAAGTGCTGGTCAACCAAGTCATGCGACATCGATCGGAAAATATGGTAATCAGAAGAAGTAATACTTGGGCTATACAAGAATATCTATGCTATGACTTCCCAGCGAAGTTTTTCCAAGTAAGTCATAAGCAACGCTTCCACGTTTCTCGGCTTCAACTCATATAGCACCCAATTTCCATGCTTCCCAGACGATTGCCGACTGTTGACAAGTCAACTCCCAATGTTACCGACAATTCTTGGAGGGTTTGGCACGGATCTTCGTCGAGTAGCGCTTTCAAATCTTGGTCTTCCAACTTTTCCGGCTGACCAGTACATTCCTTACCATCGGTATCAAAATCATCACTTCTGAATAGTTGAAAACAGTACCCACATATTATAATCGATAAACTATAACATCCGTAAGCTTCAGCAGTTTTCTTCTAATGAAAGCAGAACAATAAACCTTTCCGCAAATTGTGTTTATTCGGCACAAAAGTCGACATATTAAATGCTCTTGATATGTACGTTGTTCATATTTGCTATAATAGAATACCTTGGCTCGAGTAAAAGTTTTTTGGAATTTATAACAACATCTCTTATAAAACCATTAGAACTAATTCCAAACACCAAATACTATATATAAATACTTCCCAACCTTTATATGCAAATTTTGCAAATTTTCCCATGGTAAAAACAACAACTGTAAGCGAGTCATTGTAAGCAGTTAATGAGCATTATTTGGTCGAATAAAACAGTGGAGCGGGCGGTACAACTGTTGATTAGGTTCCAGCCATAGCCGGACTAAGTCGGTGCCAGGCACCAGGCACAGCTGCAATAAGCCGCTTAGAGAACAGTCAAATCGGTCGACCTTCTCCATTTGCCTGCCAATTGGCAAAGCGATTAATTTTCTGGTAATTGCAATTTAATGAAAATCATTCAATTGTGCAAATTAATGAAAATGTCTACACCGTTTGAGCCGAAAACCATAAAGTGGTCAAACCGAGTATCCTTCTGTGTAACATTGTGAGCATTACGTGTGGGCGTGGCTGCCCCAGTTAAATGCCTTTCAATTACACGCCGTAAGCACAAAGGAGCTCGACTCTCCCACATGCCGAACCCAAGTAGAAAACTCATATTATCACGTCTGCTACGTGCAAATTAAATGCAAATGCCACTGCCGACACTTGAATGCCATCTTAAATACTATATAAATACTATATATAGTATACAAGACAATACGATACAATATCATTATTATTAATCTTGAAAAAGAGTACCTGTTAAGTGCCATAAATAAGCTGGGCTCAGATCTACGTTTTCTTTCAATTATATACACATTAAATTCGTATTCGATTAGATTTTAAGCTAAGAAATCAGAACTCGAGAATTGATTCTGGAGCTTAAGTTGAGACAGAGATGGGCTTGTCAGGGCTATACGGTAAATTTTAACGACCCGATATTCGGTCTTGTACTTGATACTGAAGGCTCTTCTTTCCCATACATAATTGTATCGGTCTTATTTAGGTAGCAGAGCTATAGACCACATAAGGCCAAGTCGATTAAGTCCATGTCCATCTGACCTTGGCAGAGAGTCTTCTTATGTCGAAAAAGTTCGAAACAAACCACTATATTATAAGCTATCATTCAACTTAATGATGGTCTTAAGGAATAAATTATTATTATTATATAGCCATAACAACCCCATTGGGTCATTGGCCTGAAGCAGTATTCTGCTTTTTTCTGCTTCCTTCACTGAAGATCTTGAGGAATAAATAAGGTTAAAATAATGCTGTTTTTCAAGAATCGAATTTGACAAAAGGAACAACATTCCTTCCATTCCTAATTTCATGATCTTCAGGTAAGATGACCAAATCAAAGGTGAAAAAACCTATTTCCTGCTTCGCCACTCAAGCAACTATTTATATGTATTCTACAGTCTCCAAGACAAATCTTATATATTGGATACCAATTTAAGCCTTTAGCACAATTTCAATACATTCAAAAATTTTGAAATTTTAACAAAAACTCTTAAACTGTCTTAAAATTCAATTTTTTAGCATTCCGAAGATATTAAACCTATAGAGTTTATTGAAATATATATAGTTTATTGGGAAAATGATGCCCAAAATATGATTTTACTCATAACTGCACATTTTACTATCATATGACCATATCAACTCTATCGAGTCAAAGCCTGAAGCACAATTTTCCTTTATTTTTGACTTCTTTCACTGAAGAACTTTTTTAACGTGGGTGGATTTCAAATTCTACGCCACAACCTAGTTTTTCTAGGAGGGTCATGCCCATCTATATGAGTGTTACTTGAACTCGCACCTCTTATTTGGCGGGACAGTGCACTATCCACTGGTCAACCGAGGCCCCCGAAAAACTGCACATTTTACTAAAATATACGTATATATGGAAATCAGACCACAACAAAACCTAATTATTTCATGTTACTTTGAGCCAAAACCCTCTATGTACATTTACCAGAAAATGTTATAAATTCTTAAAATATTATTAGAAATTTTCAAAATCCGCGAAACGCGCACACAAATATTGGAATATTTTGTAATTGGTATCTGTGCAACGTATAAAGTTGGCTTGGCATATTCATTTTGTCGTATCTGGTAGCACCTGGCATCAAGTGGAGTATCTCGCCTTGACCCAAAGGATATAGCTGGCTAGCCGTAGTCAGGAATCCGGACTCGCATTTCGTATTCTGTTTACTTCGCGAGGACAAACCAATTAAGCAACGCGGCAAATACGCCAACAGGGCAACTGGCAACGGCTTTCATTTGGATCCTTTCTTTTTTTTCTTTCGAGGGGTTTTTCATTTGGTTGTTGGATTTCTTTTTTTCGTTTTTTTTTTTTGGTTTTTTTTTTTTGGTTTTTTTTTTTTGAAAAGCTGCCTTAAACCAAGTGCGCTTATTAGCTCAGCCAAAGTCAGACTGAGCTCAGTTGTACCGAGCAGAGCACAAGGCACCGGGCTGTCTATCTGCTTGTCTGTATCTGACTGTCCGTCTGTCTGTCTATCCGTCCGTCTGTCTGTCAGTCTGCCTGTCCTTTGGCTTTCATCCATCTCAATTTACTGCGTGAGGCTTTTGTCAACGACAAGAAAATGACTGTAAAAAATTGCAGTAACAGAACGAAAGACATGAATGAATTGTTAGGGTAATGTGTGTGCAAAACTGGAATACCCTTGCCCAAAACTACCAAAATTTAAGTAGTGAAAAAAATAATACTCATACCTTGGATTAAGCTCATGGCATGCTGGGAGAGAATTTTTAAGTTAGATTTGAAATTGAAGAATTTTTAAAAGACTGTTGTGTAAAAAATCTCAAGTAAGGATAGATTATGGTAGCTCGACTGTTGGAAAACAAGGTAGAAAATTTGAAACAATTTTGACACAAATATTTAAATTCCGATGATGTTGAACAAGCCTATAATGTTTTCTTTTATATTAATGATATATGAAAGACGATGAATTATAATTCTCGATACATTAAGGTTCGTCACAACACGGTCCAAAGATCTTACGCCCCAACGGGTATAGATATAATAAATTAATCCGTATAGATGCTCTTCATATTCCTTCTGTCCATTTTTAAAATGGGATCAGGGTAGAATAGTTTTGTTGGAATCAATAGCCGAGTCGATTTAGCTTTGTCCGTCTGTATTAACGCGCCGATCTCGGGAACTATAGAAGCTACAGACTTTAAACTTGGCATGAAGATCCGTGTCTAGCATACGCAATACGAATTTGTTTCATATTTTGGATGCCACGCCCCTTCGCCCGATAGTCGGTAAAAACAATTTTCGAAAAAATGGCCATAACTTTGACATTTATAGAGCTAGAGGGATAGGGTCATGATTAGAAACTGCAGAATGGGATTTTCGAAAATTTTGATACACCCCTCAATTTTCCCGGAAAGTGACGAAATGTGTATAGCAGCTGCAAATATTATGCTAGAATCATGAAATTTGGTATGTAGATGCCCATAAGCCCAGTACAAAAAGTGGCATCAAACACTTCTTCCATCCTAATTTGGTCCGACCTAAATTAAATAAGGGCTTATATTTTCTTCAGTCTTGATTGTATTTACTTGAATTCCACAATATATGATAATGACAATGGCATCAACCAATCCTGAAAATTTCAGAACGATCGGATCATAAACACCGATGTCATAAAACGCAGAATTGGCCGAAAAGGGGCTAAAATGGCAAAAGATGAAAAATGCATTCTGTCACCTGCCATCAAAATATTTTTAGCTAAAGGCACGAAATTCGGCGTGTAGGTTCGCATTGATGATATCTTATGTCTTTTAATAGTGTTCTCCTTATTTAATTTATATTTCTTCTCTTCTCTTGTAATTCTTAAGTATAAAACTGTTAGATTATTAATTACAGAAGGTATATCCTTACAACTTTGAAGATTGGTAAAATTTTAATACCAAATAAGTCTTATGTCCATATTTCTTCCTTCAACACCTACAAAAAATCATAAAGGCGCTGACTGAAACATTGACTATTATTTAAAAGCTTCACACAGTTTCCTGAATAATTTGTACCTTCAAACCAGCTCAAAATCCTATTCTAATATGCAGACTAGTTTTTATAATGAATAATATGAAATTTCAAGATGCAACTAATAGAAACGGCAACAAATGTTTTAAAGATCTGAGGAAAATTTGATATAAATCAGCCAACTCCATGAAGGTTTTTCCGTTTTCCTCAAGCCAATTTATTTCAATCCTAAAAATGTCACAATTTTGATGACTGCAATAACTTCACCCTTTGTTAGAGTACGACGAACGAGTATAGCAATGAGCCAAAACTAACTACCAACGTGCGTAATAGTTGGTTCGGCCCAGTAAACGTTCCTGTAACTCTATTCTGTAACTGTTACTGCCGTTGACCCAAAATCCGAAAAAAAAACCCGCACAAATCGAAGAAAAAAGTGAAAACAATCCGAAGGAAAGCAAAAAAAAAATAGGAGGGCGAGCAGAAGCAGTAAAGGAATTTATGCGGGTGGCTGCCAGCTGTGTCCGAGTCTCAGGATGAGTTTTCCACTTTTTGTTGATAACCCGGCGAGCGACGTTGTTCATTGCAATGTTCGACGACTGCCTACGCTGTTCACTTTCTCCGCACCTCTCTCTCTCTCTCTCCCTATCGCGCCCTCTTTCTCTCCGTGTGCAAACATAAACAACGGTTATGCTCGAACAACGGGCAAAGTTGCATTTCCGCTGTAACCGTTTTCCGTACGGAAATGCGTTCGACGCGTGTTTGAAATATTGGCCAAAGTCTCTGCGGCCCATGCGACTCTGCGGTTGTTCGCCCACCCCAGCCCCTGGATGCCGGGTTTCTCGCCCGGCTGACGGGGGCGTGACCGATTGGGCTTTAACTGCCAGCCGCTCTTGAGCGTATAATCATTTGAGCGGCAATCGCCTTCCCTCCCACCATTTCAACCAAACTTCCGTTCATTTCAGCTCATTTGAGCGAATGCATTTAATGCACGCCAGCCTGCAGGCTGGCCACACTGTTTTTTGGCTTTTCTCCCCATTCTTTGGGTATTATTGTGCTACAACCGAAACAGTAACTGTTGCATTCGATTTCCACGTACCAAAAACAGCAATTAAAAACTTAACTTTGCGAAACTTCAAAACTTTCAGTTAATTTCGATTCAAAGTGCATTCGTAACGCCTGCAACCGCCGCATAAAGTAGAGTTCGGTCATCCGAATGCCATACATTGATTTATGTCTCTGACACTCAGTTTTTGCGGCAAAAATCCTCGAAGCGATTCGAAACTTTCCACTTGATATTGAAATGAAATTAAAGTTTGTTTGTTCGTTTGTTTCCATGTTTGTTCCTCCAACTGCGCTGACCTTTCAATTATTTTAATAAATATTTGTCGATTGACTTGCGGTCAAGGATAAAAGCATTGGCAATCCGTTAAAAAAATAAGCAACTGGGGAAGCTTCAGCCGGGGCGGACCGAAGTTTTTATACTCTGTATGAGGAACAAGGGCATTGTAAAATAAAAGAAATTCCAATTGCAGCTAAACCTTAAAAGCTTGCATAAAAGTAAAAGTGGAAGCAGAAGAGAATAACCTGCATAACTTCCGTGCTGACAAACTGATCCTTTCGAAATTTTAAGAAACTGCAGATAGTAAGGAAACTTAAGTGTATGTAAAATAAAAATTAAATCGCCTGAGAAACATGGAAGTTATGAGCAACTCTGTGTTTCAGATTTTCTGGGAACTATATGATATTGTCTTCCGGTCCTGACGGAACTTTATTACAGAAACTAACTATGTATCAAGTTTCATTACCATAGCTCAAAAATTGAGGGACTAGTTGACATACATAAGCGATAAGAAGAACACAGGGATAAGAAGACAGTTGGCCATGTTTCATGCGATTGTCTTCTGACCATACCGGAGGTCATTTTTAAGTAAGGAGGAGTTTACGTTCCTCAAAAATCTTTTGTTAAACAAAATAGAGTTTAGAGAGTTATGGATTTAGTACGAAATAACTGGTTAGTTTTCTATACCATCAAAAATTAAAAAATTTACCATAGATGGATGGAATTTGAAAACGACTTAGACAGAGTTCGTGTTAAAATGTG
This sequence comes from Phorticella flavipennis, assembly GCA_037040045.1. Lineage (NCBI taxonomy): Eukaryota > Metazoa > Arthropoda > Insecta > Diptera > Drosophilidae > Phorticella > Phorticella flavipennis. The sequence continues at coordinate 386 of JBANCY010001307.1, read as the reverse complement.
TTCGGGTTAGACGATGTAAGCTATATGCAACAATATTGTTCGAAATTATGTGGTAAAAAATAAGTAAGGAAGCATTGTCTTTAGTTCGATGAAGGTTTAATACTCCTCTCACAGTTTTCATACATATTATATTATTATTATTATTATTACACAAGGGAATAAGATTTTGTTGATTGGAAAGTTGTAGTTGTTTTTGACTAATTTGGGGTCGCTGATTTCGAATCTGCACTTGATTTTTCTCGATCAGGTCGAGTTTTCGAAATATTGAATTTTTTTCAAAATTTTGGCACTTGCATTACATTATATAATAATTATTATTATATGGCCATAACAACCCTTTCGGGTCAAAACCTGAAGCTCTATTTTCCTCTATTTCTGCTTCCTTC
>JBANCY010001305.1:0-10232 GCA_037040045.1 Phorticella flavipennis | reverse complement strand
CACATCAAATGGTCATATAAGCGATGAAGATGACGACTTTGTACCACAGGAAGTATCTTTGCAGGAGCTTAAATCCTCCAATGGCCGATTTATGCTTGCGTTGCCCAAGCCCAAAGTTGCCGCTCGGCCGGTTTCAGAAGAGGATGAAGAGCAGCAAACGACGCAGCCAGTGGAAGAGCAGGTGACACAAGCCTTTGCCAAACTACCCATGCCAAGGGGTGCAACAAGTGGCAGAGCTATAATCGAAGAAGTGGACGATGAATTTTTGCACAAGAAAGCAGTGCCAACTGCTGAAAAACCTGTGGCCCCTGCAGCAAAAGGCAAGGTTAAAATTAGCATACCATCACTCAGGGATTTCGCTGACGTGGACAAGGAGAAGGCGGAGAAATCACAGGGCAAACAGGTGCTGGCCAAACCCACAAAGGGTTCAGGACTTTTGAGTATTTTACCGAAAGCCAAGTCTGAACGAGATTTCGCAAAGAAATTGGACCCGGTAGCGACTCAACAAAACAGATCAACATCTCCTGAGCGGGCAACGTCTTCCAAAGCTGCAGCTAAACCAGCTTTTGTGCCGGATAGCGTAAAACTACGCCGGGCAGCACACAATACCGAAGGTGTGGATGGCGTTAAGGGTCCGACCAAGCAAACTAAGAACAAGCCCGCGGTCTCTTTGGTCAGCGTAAGTGATAGCGAAGAGGAGGATGACGCCAGCACCACTGGAGACTTCTTTTCACTGCACAGCGAGCAGGAGTTGCCGGAAGTTAGCAGCAATGAGGTCAATGCACTGGTAGCCAAACGAGCGGCTAAAATGCTCGAGGCAAGTAAAAATTTTCAGAAAGAAGCTGCAGAACGTGAAGCCGCCGAGGAGGAAGCTGCTCGATTGCAGGAGGAAGAAGTGCGCATGGCCCAGAAACGTTATCATGAGCAGCAATTAAATGCGGAGGCCATGGATGCGCTTGTGGGCAAGAATGCGAAGCGTCGCCGCAAGGAGGCCAAGGAAATGCAAGTTATTGACATTGCCGGCACACAGGTAATGCCCGATCGTGAGGAATGGATGCGCACTGCCCTGGCATCGACCACCACATACCAGCCCACTGGAGTGCTTACAGATGAGGAGCCTGTGGCTGGCACCAGGCGGAAACATCAAATCACATACCTCGCCCACAAGGCTAAGGCCAACGAGGCCGAACTGCAGGCCATGTGGTCAGCCAACAGGCAAAATCGTCGAGCCACACAAAGCAAATACGGATTCTGATATTCCATTTGCATTTTTATACTACAATTAAACAATTAAATTACAATTACAATTAAATTTAAATAAATTCTAAAAATAAGTTTTATTGTGACCAAGCCTCGGGCCTCCTCAGCTTGCCGCCCACATACACAATGGCCGTGCACAGGAGAAGCATCAGCGGCGCCATCGTAACGTATATGGGAATCTGTTGGGGATACTCCAGCGTCATGCATATCATGATCTGGGATGTAATGGTTAGGAGCACGCCCGCAATGTTCCACTTGTAGAGAAAGAGCAAATCCGCCAGCCGATTGAGATTACGCCATTTCCGTATGAACTTGATGAGCACATAGATCATGAGGATCCAGTCGAAGAACCAGAGCGGCGTGAAGGTGACAAACCAAGTCCAGGTGGTGCGTGGATCCAACCGCAGGCAAAGTAGTATTAGAAACACCAACACAATAAACCAGGTGAACAATGCACGGTGTGCCAAAGTCATTTTTTTATTTATTTATTCAACGCATTTGGGGTATACTAAATTGTAAACAAAAGCAGACGAATATGTTATCGATATTTTGGTACGATAACCAATATTTATCGATTGGCAATTTAAATCGCTTACTTTCTCTGCATGTTATAGGGCGAAATATATTTAATTTAGCATGGTTAGTTTGTTATTTATGGTTCTAATAAGACTGCAACAATATTTAATTATATATTCTATTTCTAATTGGTAATTCGTGCAGCTGCTTGTCTGATTATTGACATTGGGTGGCAACTCTGGCATTTCGCTGCTTAAAGAAGAAGATAATTGACGTGTCACTTGAAAAATTTGTGTAATTGGTGTGTGTTTTTGCGTTATTAGAACATTTAAATTGATTGTTAATGATTATCTATTATTGTATATCATCCCCAAAGTACTAACAAGTGTTTTCACATATTATTAGGTAGTAGAGTGCCCGGCACTAAGTAAACAAGCACACTTCAAAGAACGCCGACTTATAAGACACAGCCACGGCAGCAGCTTCAAGGAAATCGGCCAACATGTTGACCAATTTTGAGTCAAAGTCCGCCCGTGTAAAGGGCTTGTCATTTCATCCGAAGCGTCCCTGGATCTTAACCAGTTTGCACAGTGGCGTCATCCAGTTATGGGACTACCGCATGCACACCCTGCTGGAGAAATTCGATGAGCATGACGGACCCGTGCGCAGCGTGGCGTTCCATCCGCAAATGCCGCTCTTTGTCTCAGGTGGCGATGATTACAAGATCAAAGTATGGAATTATAAGCAGCGGCGCTGTATCTTCACGCTGTTGGCACATTTGGATTACGTGCGCACAGTGGCCTTCCATCATGAGTATCCATGGATCTTGAGCGCCTCAGATGATCAGACTATTCGCATCTGGAACTGGCAATCACGTAATTGCATCTGTGTGCTGACTGGTCACAATCATTATGTCATGTGTGCCCAGTTCCATCCTACGGAAGATCAAATTGTATCCGCCTCATTGGATCAGACTGTGCGCGTTTGGGATATATCGGGATTGCGCAAGAAGAATGTGGCTCCTGGACCAGGTGGTTTGGATGAGCACTTGAAGGGTCACCCCGGTGCCACAGATTTATTTGGCCAAGCCGACGCTGTGGTCAAGCATGTTCTTGAGGGTCATGATCGTGGCGTAAATTGGGCCAGTTTCCACCCTACATTGCCGCTGATTGTGTCCGGTGCCGATGATCGTCTGGTGAAGTTGTGGCGCATGAACGAGTATAAGGCTTGGGAGGTGGACACTTGCCGTGGACACTACAACAATGTGTCGTGTGTGTTGTTCCACCCACGCCAGGATCTGATCATTTCAAACGGCGAGGATCGCAGCATTCGCGTCTGGGACATGACCAAGCGTCAGTGCCTCTTTACATTCCGACGTGACAATGAGCGCTTCTGGATTATGACGGCACATCCTACACTTAATCTATTTGCAGCCGGACACGACGGCGGTAAGTGACTTTATTTTGATTCTCAACATGGGTTTTAATTTGAAATCTTTCTTACAGGCATGGTGGTCTTCAAGCTAGAGCGCGAACGTCCCGCCTATGCGGTGCATGGCAACATGTTATATTATGTGAAGGATCGTTTTCTGCGCAAGTTGGACTTTACCACCACAAAGGATACCGTCGTTATGCAGCTACGTCCCGGCAAGTCTCCAGTCTATAGTATGTCTTACAACCCAGCTCTGAATGCAGTGCTCATCTGCACACGCACCAATAATCTTGAGAACAGCACCTACGATCTCTGCCAGATTCCCAAGGACAGCGAGAGCGAAAGGCAGAATGAATCGGACAGCAAACGTAGCTCGGGCATTACAGCAATTTGGGTGGCTCGCAATCGTTTCGCCGTCCTGGATCGCAATCAGCAACTCGTTGTGAAGAATTTCAAGAATGAGGTTACCAAAAAGATACCCACATTCTGCGAGGAGATCTTCTATGCCGGCACTGGCATGTTGCTCATTCGTGACCCGGAATATGTTACCCTGTATGAGGTGCAGCGTCTTGTTTCTGTTGGCAGCATTAAACTGGCCAAGTGTCGTTATGTTGTCTGGTCACCAGACATGTCACTGGTGGCGTTGCTCTGCAAACACTCTGTGACCATCTGCGATCGACGCCTGCAGTATTTGTGCACCGTGCAGGAGAATTGCCGTGTTAAATCTGGCGCATGGGATGAATCTGGAGTCTTCATCTACACTACCAGCAATCACATCAAGTATGCAATTACCAACGGAGATCATGGCATCATTCGCACATTGGATCTACCCATCTACCTAACCCGTGTCAAGGGCAATCAAGTGTTCTGTTTGGATCGTGAATGCCGCACCCGTGTCCTGCACATCGATCCCACGGAGTATAAATTCAAGTTGGCGTTGATTCAGCGTAAATACGACGAGGTGCTCCATATGGTACGCAATGCTCGTCTCGTTGGCCAGAGCATCATTGCGTATCTGCAGCAGAAGGGCTATCCTGAGGTGGCTCTGCATTTTGTCAAGGATGAGAAGACCCGTTTTGGTTTAGCCTTGGAGTGCGGCAACATTGAGATCGCCTTGCAAGCAGCTAAAGCTCTGGACGATAAGGATTGCTGGGACCGTTTGGGCCAAGCTGCATTGATGCAGGGCAACCATCAGGTGGTTGAGATGTGCTATCAACGCACCAAAAACTTTGACAAGCTCAGCTTCCTCTATCTGATCACCGGTAATCTGGAGAAGCTCAAGAAGATGAATAAGATTGCGGAGATTCGCAAGGACATCTCGGCACAGTATCAGGGCGCTTTGCTGCTGGGTGATGTAAGGGAACGTGTTAGTATTCTGAAGAATTGTGGACAGCTGTCCTTGGCTTATCTAACCGCTGCTACCCATGGCTTGGACGAGCAAACTGAATCGCTGGGTGCATCCATAACTGCTGAGGGTAGCACATTGCCAGAAATTAATCCTCAGGCCCAATTACTGCAGCCACCAGTGCCCATACAGCAATTGGAAACCAATTGGCCGTTGTTGTCCGTCTCCAAGGGCTTCTTCGAAGGTGCCATGGTGACGCGTGCTGGCAGCAGTGCTACTGCCCGACAAGCTCTTAACATTAATGCCGATGCCGCCTTGCTAGACGAACAGAATGGTGGCGGTGATGGCTGGGGCGCTGATGCAGATCTTGGTCTAGGCGAGGACGACGATGGTGAGGAGGAGATGCACGATGCTTTGAGCAATGATGAGGCACCAGAAGAAGGTGCAGGTGGCGGCGGCTGGGATGTGGGAGACGATGATCTTGTGGTGCCGCTAGAACTGGCCTCCAAGATCAAGGCTTCCGCATTAGACAGCAACTACTATGCCGCTCCCAACAAGGGTCAATCACCAGCGCAGCACTGGGCCAACAACTCACAGCTGGTGCTGGATCATGTCAAGGCTGGCGCGTTTGAAAGCGCCTTCCGTCTGCTCAACGACCAACTTGGCGTCGTCAACTTCAAACCCTTCAAGACGCTCTTCCTACAAAACTATGCCTGCGCCCGCACCAGCTACACGGCCAATCCCAACCTACAATCCCTCAGCGGCTATCCACTGCGCAATTTCAGCGAAACAAATCCGAAACTGCAACGTCCTGCCATGGGTATCAAACTGAATGAGCTCGTGTCGCGCCTGCAGGCTGGTTACCAGTTGACTACATCCGGCAAATTCAGCGAAGCTATTGAGAAATTCCACTCCATACTGATTAGTATACCGCTGCTGGTGGTGGACACCAAACTGGATACAGCCGAGGCCCAGCAACTGCTCAAGATCTGTGCCGAGTATATTGTGGGCCTGAAGATGGAGACTGTGCGCAAAGGCATGCCTAAATCCACGTTGGAGGAGCAGAAGCGTCTCTGTGAAATGGCCGCCTACTTTACACACTGCAAACTGCAGCCCGTCCATCAGATTCTCACACTGCGCACAGCCCTCAATATGTTCTTTAAACTGAAGAACTACAAGACCGCCGCCTCATTTGCTCGCCGGCTACTGGAGCTGGCTCCACGCCCCGAGGTGGCACAGCAAGTGCGCAAAATCTTACAAGCCTGCGAGGTGAATCCCATTGATGAGCATCAGCTGCAATACGAGGAGTTCAATCCATTCAACATCTGCGGCATCAGCTGGAAACCGCTGTACCGTGGCAAACCAGAGGTGACGTGTCCCTTCTGCAACTCCGCCTACGATCCCCAATACAAGGGCCAAATCTGCACAGTGTGTGAGGTTAGCCAAATTGGCAAGGATTGCATCGGCCTGCGCATTTCCCCACTGCAATTCCGTTAAACGGATCCACAAACGGACGATTGTCCTTAATTGTATTTTTAGTGTTACGAATGTCGTGTGAAATCGATACTATATGTTATAATAAATATCTACAACAAATTATCATTAACTTTTTTTAAACTAGGAGGAGAGGTGGGACCTCTTCCACTTGCTGAACCAACGGATTGCGTCCCACTCATGTTGATCATCACCCTCATCATCACAACTAGGTTGTGGCGTAGGGTCTGAAATACACCAACATAAAAAAAGATCTTGAATGAAAGAAGGAGTTGCAATCCATTTAAAACTTGATAAGTTAGGTTACCAAAACTATACGTTATTCAACTCTAACAATTCAGAAAAATGAGAACTGACCGAGGGGGAATTACAGGCGAAAAATTAGGATAGTCCATAATATTTAGCGAAAATCCGAATCTTTCCAAACATATTAAGATACGAGGAACAAGATTTACATATTTCCTTTTGATTGGTTTATTGGGTACGCTATTGAATATGTAATTTATGCGGAATTCGAATCCAATCTTCGTCATGGTGCGTCACGACTCAAATACCGGAATTATGATGCGTAAGTCTATTGTGTATTAATAATATAATTACAGTAATTCTCTATACGTCACTAAAGTATTACATAGATTGTTACGTTTAATACGAGCATACATTTAGGTTAAAATATTTAACTAGTTGCTAACACTAAGCCTAGGAGCATATTTCGAGCGAATCTCTACATATAATATATATATTTATAGTCCTATGAGTTGTCCGTAGACCAAATCTAGTTTTGGTTTCGAGCCAACATTAGTTTTCCATAAAGTATTGAGTATTTGCATATTGAGTCTCATGCTGCTGTTGCTGTTGTTGTTGTTGTGACGGCCCCGTTGCCGTCCAAAAGTCCAACTAACGTCGCCACATACTGGCGCCTACGCCAATGCCGCCGGAAGCAACGCCTCGACGCACTGCCTCCATCTCGTCCTGTCGATTATCGCGATAGGCGCGTTTGGTATCCTCGAACTCCCGCAGTCGTTGATTGTACCTATCGATTTGGTCACGCAATATGAGGTCCTCTTGCGCAGCCCGCCGCTCGTCGTACTCCAAACAGCCGACGCCATCCAATCGTTCCAGATCCAACCAGCCGCGGAAACGCACACAAACGCCATTCATAATGAAGTACGATTTAATATGCACCTTGCCGTGCTCCTTGTCAAAATCGCACTCCTTGTCGTGCACGTAAGCATACTGGTTGGCATTGAACACCAGCTGCAGGTTGGTCCCGGATGCCACAAAGCTGACTTCGGTGTGTCCCTCGCGGCAGCCGTTCATGAAGCGTACCTGCCTCTCCTCGATGCTGCGCTCCCGATACCCTGTATATCGAATCTCACTCTCACGGCTTAGACGACGGAACAGTTCGTCGCTCTCGAATTTCGATTTTTGATCGGGCACCACCCGTGGCATTTTAAAGATAAAACGGGGCTTCGGTTGCTCGTAGAGTCCAATAGTGTCGTAGGGTATCATGTTGGCCAATGCAGCAGCCTCGTTCATCATTTTGTACACGATTTTTCTTGCTTAATATGCACACAAATATATATTATATCTTTATATATATTAAATGTCTTTCTTCTTCGGCGAGAGTTTAAAATTCTTTTGGCGCTGTAGTTCTTTTATTTCTAGATTTCAATTTGCATCTAAAAGCAACAACGCACACAACAAAAAAAGGTACTTGCGGTTTTGTTATACAAACCGATAACAAATGGTGGTTAAGCGATAGCTAAAATGGTGCTGCCAGATTGACAAATTTGATTTTGGTGCACTATGCAAACTGCATTTAGCAGTATGATGCTATTTACTTTGCGCAGTTGCATGTGTAGTTTATGGAATGGATGAAAAAAGCATAAAATAAAACTATAAAAGAATTTTATCCGTTTCAAGAATTTTCCAGAAATACCAGTTTAAAAAAGAACACGCTGGCAACACTGATCGCTAACTATAACTTTACAAAGTCTGGCAACATTAACCGCCATATGGCTGCAACGCTGTTTGTTTACAATTCTTGCTTTTCGGAGTTTTTCCTCTTTAGACAACGTAACATGAGCGAAGAGAATCCGCAAGTTGAAAATTCTGTTGAAAATGAGAAGCGTCCACAGTTTGGTACCCGTTTGCTTAAGGACGATGCCGACGTGTTTAAGCACAACGCCTGGTAAATATCTCCAACGTTGCTTTGCCAGCAAAACTTGGGAACACACTCGCCAGCGCAAGAAACCTGGTGGAGCCGGTGAACGTCGACTCACCGATGCGCAGGAGGTGTTCGAGTTTAATGCATGGTATATAGAGAGAATGGTAAATGAAAAATAACAATGAACAATTGCCATTGTTAACACTACTCAACAGGGACCACGTGGAATGGGATACGGAGCAGGAGCAGGCAGCCCAGGCGGCTGTGGAGAAGAATTCAACGGTAAAAATGAGCGATGATCAACGGGAGCGCTTTCAGACGGATGCACCCAAGTTCTGGGACTCATTTTATGGCATACACGACAACAAATTCTTTAAGGATCGTCACTGGCTCTTCACAGAGTTTCCCGAACTGGCGCCCATAAACGCCAATGAGCACTCGGAGCCCCGTAGCATATTCGAGTTGGGTTGCGGCGTGGGCAACACCATATTGCCCATACTGCAGTACAGCACGGAAACCCGGCTTAAGGTTTACGGCTGTGATTTCTCCGAGCGTGCTATAGAAATCCTGCGCAGTCAACAGCAATATGATGACAAACGCTGTGAGGCCTTTGTTATGGATGCCACCCAAGAGCAATGGCAGGTTCCGTTCGAAGAGAACTCCCAGGATATTATTGTTATGATCTTTGTGTTGTCAGCCATAGAACCGTTGAAAATGCAACGAGTCTTGGATAATTGCTATCGATATCTGAAGCCAGGCGGTCTGCTGGTCTTTCGAGATTACGGACGTTACGATCTGGCGCAGTTGCGATTCAAGAGCGGTAAATGCTTGGAAGATAACTTCTATGTGCGTGGCGATGGCACCATGGTGTATTTTTTCACGGAAGAGGAATTGCGTGAGATGTTCCAGAAAGCAGGACTGCAGGAGGAGCAGTTGATAGTGGACAGACGATTGCAAGTCAATCGTGGTCGTTGTCTCAAAATGTATCGTGTTTGGATACAGACAAAGTTTAGAAAACCACTATAAAAATAATGGGTGACTTGGGGAGCAGCTATATTAAAACTATAGACAATTATATATAGGATAATTATATTTAATTGTTGCTTAAGCTAAGAAGTTTCTATATTATTTTTATTATGCTGCCAAACTTATAAAACTAAAATATGCATAAAAAATTTGTCCTTTAACGTTCATCTCCAATCCTTACGATTTTCACTCGTTAACCTTTAAGCTTTGAGCTTTTCACTCGTCAGTTTTTGCGCAATTTCCGCAGCTTTCGCAGCTCTCTGAGAGCTTTTTCCCCAAATACACATAACAGTTGGAAAAGCTGTAAGTTTTCGCAGTTGGCTAAAAATCGTCGTAAGTGAAAATTTTACTTGTGCTGCGTAAAATTTCAATTATTATTTAAATATATTATACATTTCTGAAAAGTGTGTTATAAATGCAAAGAACAACGCAAATAACTGACTTACAACTTATGGAAAATTCAATAAAACCCAACTCAAATATACCTAACGGTGTTGTGTAAAAAAAACTTTCATTGATTTTTCCTAGAGAAGACTAGAAATTTGACAAAATAAAGTTAAAAGACAAATTTTAATGTGCTTCCCCCGTTGGCCTGAAAGTATGCAATAATTTCTTGTAGAACAGTTCGAAAAGGGGCATTAATTGTGTGCGGGGGTGTTGCCAGACTCTGCACCCCCAATTTTGTTATATGTAGAACATAAGATTTCCGTAGCATTTCGTTAATTGTACTAAAAATAGTTGCAACTATTTTTATGCTCTATTCACAACAGTTTCAACGCAGAGCCAGAAGATTCCTAGGCAAAGTCGTGGCAAGTGAAACCCACACATATATGTATACATAATATATACATATATATATAGATACATGTATATGTATATGTATGCAGGCACACACACATTCATACAGCTGCCAGTTTTTCCCCCGCAAATTCATTGACGAATAACGTTAAAAGCTTAGCAAAGAGAACCCAACAAAGAAAGTTAGAGAGC